>PVHY01027807.1:0-15871 GCA_004024945.1 Uropsilus gracilis | reverse complement strand
TATCCATCATATAAGTGAGACCATCCTGTACTTCTCTTTTTCTTTTTGGCTTATTTCTGCTAATATGAGTCTTTCTAGTTCCATCCAGGTTGCTGCAAATGACATGTGTTTGTCCTCCTTGATGGATGCGTAGTATTCCATTGTGTATATGTACCACATTTTTTTTTTAGCCAATCATCTGTTTTGGGGCATTTGGTTTGTTTCCAATTCTTTGCAACTGTAAACAGGGCTGCAATGAACATGTGTATACAGGCACCTGTTTAATCTTTCAACTAGGGTTATTAGGGAATGGAGAAAGTAAAAGAGAGCCATCTACATAGTGCCAGGCAGGCAGGAGAGCTGCTTCTCCCAGGATAGAAATTGTACTGATTCCTTTTTTTCTTAATTAATTAATTTTTATATACATTTCACATCTTTGTATTCCCTAGGGAACCACCCACCACCTTCCCTTCCTGACCACTCCCTCCCATGTCCACCCCTCCTTACCCCCCCACAAACTGATCCCTTTTATGGAATTTTTATGTACATGTCTATGGCCTAAACTGTCAACCGGAATAAATTTTACAATAAAAAAAAAAAGAAAGATTAAACAGGTGTCTATTCAAGTAATTTGTCCATAGATACAGAATTTTCCAACATACAAAGTTTTTATTTTTATTATGCATCTTTTCATCCACAAGTTCTAGGAACGGATGGAAGAAAAGATATTTATAAAGATAATTGTACAATGAAGAATGTGGCAGGATGTTTATAGCGATGTTACACAAAACAGTGAAGAACAAAAACAAAATAGACTTAAAAGCAGAGGTCTATGAATCATTGCAGTACATGCACGCAATTAAATACTAGACAACCATTTGAAATCATCTTGGAGAATGTATATATTGACATAGAAGATTTTCATTAAATATTTGTTTGGGCCAAGCGCAGTGGCACATGTTCTGTAACCCAAGCACTGGGAGGCAGAGGCCAGAGATTGCTTGAGTTCGCGGATTCGAGACTACCCCGGGCAACATAGGGAGAACTGGTCTTGGAAAAGCAGCTAGGCGCGGTGGCGAACACCTGTAATCCAGCTACCTGGGAGGTTAAGGCCGGGGATCACTTGAGTCCGTGGGATCGGGACTACCCCGGGCAACATAGTGAGACTTAGTCTCAAAAAAAAATGTTAAAACTCTTTATTTGCAAATAACAGCAAATGATCCTGTGTATCAGTTATTATGTGACCATCCCTGTGCTTCAAATCCATCCTTCCCCAGTATGTTTGGTGATGCTGGACCGCAACCTTCCAAGAATCTCTTTCTGCATCCTCTTCCAAGTTTTTAAGTTTTAATTATCCCAGGTATGTTCCACCCAACCCTAAGAGTAATATCTGCTTCATGCAATTGTTATCTTCATGATATTGCCATTTTTTTTCTTTATCACTACATGAATACCTAGTTAATCAGCAGGTATGTTTTCTGCAGCTTACAGCTGATTTGAACCATAAAGGATAAAGTGCAGTAAGGATTCAATGTCTTATTGAAGCTCAACTGTCTATGCTACTTAGTTTATATATTAGGATATAACTGTGATCCAGCTCTGGAATTTTTGAAATTTCCTTCACTTAAGACAGTAGTAGCTCAGTCTCAACAAGGACATTGTGGCCTCAATTTCAAATTTGTGGGAAAAAGTATCTGATGAATCCAGTTTTGACCACATCTCTACCTGAGATCTGTGACTGAGGAAGTCATACAAGGGATATAGGACTGTTTGGGACAGGTAGTCAAATAGATGGAATTTAAGTTAGGTTATTGTCAGGAGACACAACACTGAAAAAGACCCGAATATAGTTGTAGAATGGACATGAATAAAAAAGCCACGTTTAATACAATTCCATTTCTGTAAACTGAACAAAACTATCTCTATATAAATACATATCAGTTGCTAAGACATGCATCAGAAGACTCTGAAAATACTTTGGTGAATATAAAATAATTTATTTTTTAAATGTTTCATTATTAAATAATTTAAGACTTATAAAAGAGTTACAAAACTATAGAATTCCTGTATATCCCTAATCAAATTCCCCAAATGCAGTTGCATAGTAACAGTAAATTATCAAAATCAAGGAAATAATATCAATAAACACCACTACCCAATCTATAGAAAATACTCACATTTTGCCATCCTACTAATGTCATCCTTTCCCTTAACTAGAACATAACTGTACAGTATCACACAATACATTTAATTATCGTATCTTTCAGCAATCAAAAAAGATAAGTGCATGCCATTTGCAGCAACATGGATGGAACTGGAAGGATTTTTCTCATTGTAATAAGTCTGAAAGAAAAAGAAAAATATCACATGGTTTCACTGATAGGTGGAATATAGAGAAACTGAACAAAAGCTCAGAAATAGGACAAAAATTGCAAGCTGACCATAGATCTAAGGTATAGAGCAGAGAAAGTGGAGGGAGAGAGGTCAGAGCTAGGGAGGGAAGAGCACCAGGAAATGTGCTAATTCACAGGTGCTCTGGTGGTAGAACTTTGGGAACTACACCTGAGGGGAGAAATCAGATACTGTACAAAAATGAACAATTATAAGCAAATTAATTTTAAAATGATCATATCTCCATAGTCTCTATAATCTGGGATAGTTTCCAATCCTTTCTCTCTCATGATCTTGGCATTTTTTTCTCTTTGTGATTAATAAGTATCTTCTGGGAAGGTATTTTGACATTATGCAAAAATCTTATTTCTCTATAAGTTGCACACCAATTTCAGAGTCCATTAGTTATTCTTTTCTCAAACAGTTTTCACTATGGTATTTGTCAAATGG
Organism: Uropsilus gracilis; assembly: GCA_004024945.1. Classification (NCBI taxonomy): domain Eukaryota; kingdom Metazoa; phylum Chordata; class Mammalia; order Eulipotyphla; family Talpidae; genus Uropsilus; species Uropsilus gracilis. The sequence continues at coordinate 13,051 of PVHY01027807.1, read as the reverse complement.
TGATGTGTTATTTCCATTACCTCTTTGACACTTTTCCTGGAATTCCATAATAAAGAACATTTTCTACTCCACCAGCTATTTATTTATTAGATTTTTTATCACCATATACTTACTGGTTTTATCCCATGGTTTGTAACATATTAGCAGTATTGTTTTGTTGCTTAAATTATACTACATTTGACCACTGGAACTCCCTTCATATCTGTTCCTCTGTTCTGTCAACAAGCCCCCATTAATTTTTGATCATTTACTTTTTGACATTAAGAGATATTCTGGAGTCCTTTTGCTCTCTCCTTATTCCAGCCATGAAACCAGCCAGTTTTTAAAAGCAATTTGGGTTTTAAAAAATTTTTTTAAGACAATTGCATTTGTAAAACAAAATTTAAGTACTGGGCAAATCTATTCCTTCTGGACAATCATTGTTCCTAAGTCCTCTCAGTAGACAAAGCTAAGAATATATACATACATTAATATCTATCTGTGTCTATTTCTGTATATACAGATACATCTATTTCTATATTCCTATATCTATCTTAATTTAACTTAATTCATACTAATACTTATTTCCTTAAACCTGTTGAAGTAAAATTCACAAAATTGTATATATTTAAAGTGTACAACCTGATGACTTGATATATGTCTATAATGTGAAATCATTACCAAAATTAATTTGCATATCCATTTCCTCCCATAATTATCTTGAGGGGGGGATGGGCAAGAGTGGCTAAGATCTATTCATCTGGCAAATTTCAAGTGTACAATACAGCATTGTTAATTACAGTCTCCATGCATACACTGGATCTCCAAAACTTTCTCAAGTTTCTCTTGCTCCAGTATTGTGTTTGAACTTTTACACTGGACTCCTGGACCTCTACAAAGGTATGTTTAGCTGTGGGTGATCATTAAAACTGATCTGTGTTGGGATGATGGTAAAAAACTCTCATTTCTTCATCTTGATCCTGATTTTTTGAATTACAATCTGACAGCATAAGAGTCTTTGTAGCCTTCTCTTTTCCTTCTCTGCAATTCCATCTGTTGCTGAAAATACTAATTAAAAGAGTAAAAACTTATGGCATGCCTACTCTTTATCAGATCTGCACTAAGTGTTGAGTATAGATATCTCACTTAATCTTCATGACAACCCTATGACAGGTAATATTTTTACCTGCATTATAGAGATGAGAAATGTGAGATAATGAGAAGTTAAGTAATATTGCTGGTGTTAAAGTGAAGTGAAAGTGAAGATTGGCACTCAAGCAGTCTGACTCCTGAATTCTTATTCTCAAAACTATAATGCAAATCCTATTAATAAAACCTGAAGGAGTTAGCACATTATCAAGCAACCACACTTATATATATATATGTATATGTATATATATAATATGACTATATATATAACAATCAAGCCACAGAAATTAAAAAATTAAATGTAAAATCTTAAGTAACAAACTAGAAGAAAATATGAGTGAATATTTATCTAATCTTCAGATGAGAAGAACTCTAAGTTTACAGATGTCTTCTCTACAGCTGCATCAGTCATTTCAGGACGAACCCACCCCCTCTCAGCTGTGACAGGAACCAGCTAAAAAAAGAAACTGTAGTGGCACATATTTTTTTTTCCCGGAGATCATTGCTGTCTTGTCTGTCTTCCTTGCTTCTTAAACTGCGATTGCATTGCCTTTTCTGTCAGTCCAACTAGCCTTGGATTAGAGCTGTTGCTTCTTAGCATCCTGTCAGAATCTGGCTTCCTGACCCCACACTATTGCTCTTGGCACTGCTGACCCAGTTACTCTGTAGGAAACTGACTTGGTAATTATCCTTTTGGCTCCATTACCACCGCCTCATGCCACTTCCAGCCCAGGAACTCAGGTCCATCATGTTTCCAAAGCACCCTGTCTGCCCAAGGAAGGAGTGTGCAGTCAAAAAGTAATGAAAAAAATGCATGCAAACAAACAAGAAAAGATGGATAGGTTTGATTAAACATCAAAACGACATGTAAACCTACTCTTCATCAAGAAACAGTTCTTATGTTCTTGCACATACACAGTAACTGGTTTACTTCTGCTTTCTATTCCTGATTCTTAAAAAAAATTATGGAAATAACATATTATAGCATAATAGAAACTTCAGGTACTGATATCTATTGAAGACCTAATATTTGCCCGATATTATTCATTTTCCATAAATTTATACTTTGAAACTTTTCAAACTGGGAATTTTTAAAGGAAAGTACAGTAGATAGCTATATACCTTTTCCTTGTTATAAGTAATCAAGAATTGAATTCTCTTACCATATCTAACTATGTATTATCTTTATTCCCCAAAATTCATAATTCATTTTGAATCATGTCACGTGCCATATCTATCAGAGATTCTTAGGACTACCCCACACTTGGTGATTTGCTAGAAAGACTTATATATGATTTTCTCTCTTTCTCTCTCTCTCTCTATATATGTACATATCAAGTTATATTCATGTTTAAGATTTATTTCAGAGTCCAGAGTGCTAACCATTACATGATGGAACCAGTTAAAATTTATTTCAGTAAAGATTACAGCACAAAAGGAACAGGAAAAAGGTATGCATTGGGTAGAATACAGAGAGATGAGACAGATAGAAGATTTCAAATTCTTCCCCAAAAGGGTCATTTAGGACATGCTTCCTCTTTACAGAGGACATGTGTAGAATGTCTGCATGCCAGGAAGTTGATTTATGTCTCATGGCCCAAAGATTCTATGATGATCATGTCACATAAGTACATTCCACAATATGACCACCCAGGACAACTGAAATTCAGGATTCTGACAGTGAAACCATGTGCATAATAACAATCTTGGTGTCTGCGCAAAACGATTTAGACATGCTGGCATGGCATGACTTTTTTTACCAATAAAATCACCAAAGTTAACATAAAGAACCACACAAAAGCCATTCTCTCTGGGGTTGTGATAGCCACTTGTGCTTAGGTTTCTTTGGCCAAATGCAAAAACAGGCTTACCATGTCAATTATAGGAATTCTTCATACCATACTTTTGCTGGTACTTATCCCTGCCATTAATTGTGTTTCCCTGAAGCTTAGTTTAAGTTTCACATTTTCTCCAGAACTACACAGTGCCATTTTTGGAGCAAGTACTTATTTAAAAAAATGCAATGTTCTTATTTTCATACAACCTGGTCATATTTGTATAGATATTAATCCCCTTGAGTATGACCCATCCCTCTTCCTTTCTGTCTCCTCTGGTCACTCCGACTCATCTTTTGCTGCAAGAACAAGTACTTCTTAATCATCTGCTCAATGAAAGAAACTTGAATGTTGCTTTCCCAGACCTATCCAATCCTGTGATATCTTCCTTTGTACTGAATTTTCTATTTGCTTCATAATTATCCATAATGCCTAGAGAAATCTCTTGGATTATTTTCTGATTTGTCAGTGAATTTTTCAAGTTTATATTTTCTCCTTAACTATATCCTAACTGATGATTATATAATAAACATAATAAAATACATACACATTTATGTATGTGTGTATTTATGCTGCTTCTCCTAGAACAGGGTATTGGATGTTAAATACATTTAATAAGTATTTGTTGATGCTAATGAATCACTGGTTCAAAAAGTATCCCAATGAAGTTCATTTTTAATGAATAGATGAATAGTAGTATAAGACTTCGGCAACTGGGGTGAGCACAAAATTTTAACGAGTTTGCTTTTCTGCTAAATGATATAAGAAAATTCAAGCCTTCTTGTCTTATGAAAAGATAGTTAAAAAGAAAAATGACTTTTTACACTTGATCTTAGCCAAAAGGCTGAGAAGCAATAGAAAAATGACTTTTTAAAGAACCCACATTACAGAGAAGAAAAGTCTTAGTTGTGTTCACTATTGGAGATAGCATTATGTATATTACGCAGCACTACTCAAAGATAAAGGTTATAACTCTATATGTGGAATTAACCTGAGAAGTTCCTGTTGATGCCTTAAAAAAATTGATGAGGAAAATGATACCATTTCAACTCAGATGACGTATGGGAGTGATTGCTGGGTGAAAGAAGTCATTTCAGTCACAGAGGTCTACTAAGTAGGTTTATTGCTGGAAGAAGTAGCCTCGGACAGGAGAGACCCGTACATCATATCCATCTACATCATCAATCCTGTTGCCTGGGTGTTGCACAGGGGATCGCACAGAACTCATTAGGATGGTGCATCTCAAACTTGAGTGTATACCAGAGCACGCGAAGGTCTTGTAAAACACAGGCTGCTGGCCCAGCTCCCAGAATTCCTGATGTTGTAAGTTTAGGGTAGAGCTAAATAATTTGCTTTATAAACAAGCTTGAAAGTGATGCTTATGCTGCAGGTTCACAAACCACAGATTGAGTATCATGATAGTATATAAATTATGCACAAATAATAATATATATTTTTAATATCCTAAAGATTCTCAGAAACCAATTATGTCTTAAATATTAGGACGTTACTACTCACCATTCCACCTTTATTTTGGTCTTATTCACCCATACAAGGCTGTTTCTCTTATGTGTAAACAGTAATGTTTCTATGACATATAGGCACTCCACTTCAAAATATATTCACTAACAGAATTTCATGTGAGAAAGTTAATAATTGCATACAAAATGTTTCTACTGTGAACACCTAAAATTCCAATTGATACTCTTTATTTTTAGTTGGTACTACTATATTAGTTATAATCAAATGGTCAGCTATTGTGCAACAAATTATCATCTGAATATTATTGTTCTTGTAATTTGTTCTCTTTGATGTTTTTTAGAAACTAAGAGAAGTAGAAAAATAGTGGTGTCCACGTTGCGTGTGGTCAGTTCTTGCTCTGGCACTTTATAGCTGACAGACACTATGTGGAGTGAGCTATTAGCAACAATCTGTTCATTCTACCCTTCAGTAGGCACAGTGAATAGGATATGTTCCAACTAGGCCGTAGGTTTCCTTGAAAGCTAAATACTACATATGGCATTTGCTGAATCATTTTATTGTCCACAGGACAGAGATATATTCATCAGAAACATCATTCACCTGGAAAATTTGGTAGCTTCCTAATTATAGACAGTGAATAAATGTGAAAATGGGCTGCTTTTCCTAGTCCCAAATTCAATTAGCTTCAATGACTAAGGAAATTTATTTTGGTTATAAGATTCCCATATTGACACTTTCTTTTTTTAAAGATTGGTATTAGTCCGCATCTGCCTATAAAAGCCTTCAGATTTCCATTTCAATGGTACCACTTGGGGAAAGACTCCCAGAAAGCTCTGATGCCAGCTGTTCTACAAAGAAAAATAGTATCAAAGTTTACATGCTAAAAATTTTAAGGCATAAGTCTTTCATTTTTCTTGTTTTTCATAACACCCAATTTAACACAATCCAAATATAAAGTGAAAATGAAGAGAAAAGAGAACAGAAACAGCACAAGGAGTGTAAAATGTATAAAATGAAGTTTTGGAGAGTCTCTTTCTACCCCTCTTTTGATAAAGGCCCTTCTCACGTACAAAACGCAGAGCATATCACCCAGCATACCCCCAAACTCTTCTCCGAGGGATTATCAGATGCACAGATTTATAGCATTCAGGTCTATTATGTATTTATTGGTTCCCAGTTAGGGTCTACCATTTGGAGAGCTTCTTCTAGTTTTGGGATTTCTAGATCATTCTGCTGCCGACAAGGGGCTTCTACATTAGCTTTTCCTGATTCACTGCACATCTGATATTAATAATTTATATAACAGGGTGGAATGTTTACCCAAGTCTGTCAACAGGAGGCAAAAATGGAAACAAACAAATCAGCTATCCATTAAGGATCCGGCTGGTATGGAAGGATGGAATTTCTCCAATTATGGAGACCCCCGAGGAAAAGGACTTATAAGACTGATCGTGTCTGATAGGTTGTCCCTGTTTGTTCATTCCTTCGACAGGAACTGGCAGAGAGTGGTCTATCCTTCCCCAGAGTCCTTTCTTTGGTCAAAATAGGTGCCCTTGCTGGTATGAGAAGTCATTTTAGCCCCATCCTGAAGGTTTGGGGAAGTCTGTGGAGCTTCTGCAGACTTCTCAGGATTCTCTGCTTGGAGGTTCAAAGACTCCAGTAAATGGTCATTCTCCTCTTCCTGCATTTCCCTTTACAGGGCAGAGAATGTTGTTGACCTAGTTTAGGTCACATGCTTACCTAACAGGGAAGTGAGAGGAGAATGTGGCAAGAATGGAGGGGGTTTCTTTGGTTATATAACAGGGAGTATGTGAATTTACCATCCATCAAGGAGAAACAGGAGGGAAGAAATACTGTCTCCAGTAGACACTGGGGTGCATTTAGAAAGAGAAATGTTGATTAAGTGGTCAAATAATGACAAATGTCCACTTTTGCATGACGCATAGGACACTATCAACTTTTCTGCCTCATCCCCTGTCACTCTTCTTCATCTTGAACCCCAGAAAAACAGGCCAACCCCTCTCTTTCTGACATCTGTGCCCTTCCATAAGTTGCTCTATCTGCCTGATAAAGCCCTTTGCTTCTGGTCCTGGATGAAAGTCTATTTGTCCTTCAGATGTTCTCTCTCTTGATTTTCCAAGCAAGAAGTGGTAGATCTCCCCCACCCACCAGGGGGCAGCCTTTTGAGGGCTGCCTGCATGCCCGAGTTTCTACTTGTTGGAGCTCCCTTGTCAGTGGGGAGTAAAGGTGGTGAAGGAACCTGGATAAGCCCCCTAAGCCTGGTGACCCTGTGAGGGGGGATAGGGTGGGGTTTTTGGTGGCCCCATCCACCAGTGAATGACTACTGCACAGGGCAGCCATCTGCAGCCCAGATCAATGGAGCCATGTTGCCCTCTGCTTCTAGCTCAACGGGAGCATGGAAGGCTGCATGCTCAGCAATCTGGGCCCTGGCCCCATGCAGGGAGGTACCGGCGGGAGAGAATGCCCCTTCCATTTCACTCTCACTCTAGCTAAGCTTCAAGAGGAGCAAGAACATATGCAACACAAACCCCATCATAGAAAGGGTGAGGGATCATACAGGCCAGGCCACAAGCCTGAGCTGGACACAGCAGATGGACAACTGAGAGAACCAGTGCATACAAGACAGGAGAAACAACAATAGAAACACAATGTCACAAAGCGCACCTATGCGCTCCCCGGGTCAGGAAGAACCAAGACTTATTTTGGAGATGGCTTCTAAGAGAGCAAGGCGGCCCTCCCCACACTATGGGAGAGGAGAGAAAGGCCAAAGATGGGGGGCATCGGCCCCATAGCAAAGCTGCAAACTGAGGCAGCGGAGATGATCTACAATGGCCTTTCACAGACACCTGTATCCACGGAGAAACTTCTTCATCGACACTGGCAGGGAGTGAGACTCCCTAAATCTGACACCAGAACCATGAAGTAAAGCAGCAAAACAGCAGAGATGGGATTGGAGAAGACGGCCTGTAACAAGAAAACATGGACAGATCACAAATGTTACGGACTGGCCGCCCAATGCAAACTTAAGACTGAAAACCTACCAGCAAGGCTCACCTGGTTCCAACAACATAGTTCCTCACCCAGTGAAAGGACACTGCCACAGGAAAGAAAGAGACCAATGGACTTAACACAGACTAGTAAACAACAAAGAGCAGGGTTTGAGAGAATGGACGGGGCTCCAGAGGGGGGAGGAAAGTGGAGGTATCCCACAAAGCACTTACTGAGGTTGTGATCTAAAGAATAAAATAAATATTAAAAAAAAAAGAAGTAGTTGATCTTGCATTGTTTTCAACTCTGCACCTCATAATAATAGAGCAATGTTTTGCATGAAAGTCAGTTGGAAAGCTGGGGAAACAGATGTCTGGGCCCCATCTTTATTTTTTTATTTATTAAAATTTTAAAATTTAAAATTTTATTTTCTGACATTTTGGTCATTTCTGTATAGTTATTGGCCCCCTTACATATGGCCCTTCCATATATTGCAACTCTGCTGCCCCATGAGGCAGGTAACCAGGAGAGCATGTCAGGAACCTCTTGTAGGACAGGTGTGCGGAGTGGTTCTCCAGAACCCTTGTGTATTATAGGACAGGTTTTGTTTTGCTTTCTCCAGACCAGTGTGGTCTCTGGATTCTGGACCTCCTCATTCGCCCTGATTTTTGCTGGGCCCTTCCTTTAGAGATTCTGATTCAGTTGGTCTGGGAAAGGACCCAGCTGTTTGTATTTTTACAAGTAGGTGATGCCCATGCTGTTGTTTTGGGGACCAAATTTTAGGAACCTCTGCTTTATAGCACTGGTGTCCAAATCTGACAGCCTAGCAGATTTGTCAAACTGTTAAAATATATGACTTATTGCTGGCCCACAAAGTAGATACTTTCAGAATGTAATTCAGTCATCTGCATTTTTATGAAATCCCCCAGCTGATATTCCGGAAGTGAACCCAATATGATTTCTGAGACAGGCATTTGGGGATTGTTGCAACATTTAGGCAAGTGACAGAACAGGTCTGCTATTTTTTTCTGAACAGGACAGAAGCCCTTCCGATTCTGCAGCCAGAAGGGGAGGCACCAGGTAGGAGCCTTCTTGTTCTCGCACAGAGAACACATGGGGAGTGGGTAAGCGGCTCCTCTCCAGGAGAAGCTGGGGCAACCTAGCTACCTCCATGCAGCCCAGAGCTCCGCCCCTCTCTGCCTCTGTGTCCAGGTGGGAGAGGCCACATCCCCTCCAGGGTGTGGAGGGGAGGCCATGGGAAACGGGTGCTCTCTCGCATAGAGAGCAAATGGGGAGTAGGCCACTCCTCTTCTGGGAAAACTGGGACAACCTAGCTACCTCTATGTGGCCCAGGGCTCTGCCCCTCTCTGCCTCCGTGTGCGGGTGGGAGGAGCCACACTCCCTTTCAGTTCTGCAGCTGGAAGGGGAGGTGCTGGGAAGGATCGCTCTCTTGCACAGAGAGCACAGCATGGGTGCAGGTGGTGGGGACCCCCTCTGGTTCATTCCCACCACTGCCATTCCTCACCTTGAATTAGAAAAACAACAACTCGAATCAGATATACTTGAAGAGACAGAAATAAAGACCATGAACACACCCATCACCTGCCCCAAAAAAGCATGGTCGGAACTCCCAGACGCCAGACGGTTGTGGACATGTCACCAGGAAACACTGACAGCATTTCTGACACAGGGGCTAGGCTCCCCACCCATAGACACTTTCAACATGAGCAAGGAAACCTCTCATCTCAATGGGGGAACAAGGCTACAAAGAAGTGTAGTGGGAAACGTGGGGAGCCACTCCACACACTAGACCAAAAGGAGGTTCGCCATGGAGAATTGATCAGTCTGGGTTGCGGTCCCCCAGGAATGCAGGACTTCACCCTGGAAGACAGTGCTTCAGAAAGAACACAGAAACCAACAGGCCAATCATCAACCAACAACTGATGAGAAAGGAACTGGAGTGACCAGAGGGGTGGCTAGGAGAAGGGGAGGAGGGAGGAGGGTGGATCATGCCTACAAACATGAACTATGGTAAGCAAACAATAAGAAAAATAAAAATAAGTAGAATAAAAAAATAAACAGGACAGAAGCAGTCCTGATCAAGGTGATTTCTTAGTGATTAAAAAATTAAGGTCGTTGAGCCGGGCACAGTGGCTCGTGTCTGTAAGCTTCAGCCTATGAAGCGGCCGGGGCTAGGGATCACTGTTCGAGTCCCACCTGGGGCCCGTAGCGAGACCTAGTTCCAAAAAATATAGCTGGGTGTGGTGGCGCGCGCCTGTAATCCCAGCTACCTGGGAAGATGAGGCTGGGGATTGCTTGAGTCTGTGGTACCCCAGGCAACATGAGCCTGCGGTTCCACAGGCAAAAATAGTGAGACCTAGTCTCAAAAAAAAAAAAAAAATTAAGTTCGGGAAGATTAGTGCAATTTCACACAAATATTCAGGAAGTAGTCATTGTTATAATTAAAAATTTTTAATTAAACCCGGATAGAAATTTCTACTTCTGAAATGAGCAAAACATTACAATACGGGACTGAACTGGAGAGGGTGGGATGCATTATCCCCATCCTTATGCATTGCTAGTGTCATGATACACTGATGTGTTCTCTGTGGTTGTGTGGGTTTGCTCTGTGCCTGGTCTACACTGTGTCCATCACCCAGAATATGAACAGGGAGCGAAGATAAAGAGCACCTCAGGGCGAAAGTCCTGGAATGAGGAACTGCTTACTGAAATCTGACAGCTAGATAGAGCTTTAGACGACAGTTTAGATTAACAACACTGTGGACCCCTAGATCTGCCAGGCTGATTTCGGGCAAATAAGCATCCACCACCCATCTGCGCATTCCCTGCTTGCTCAGTGTCTGCTGTCTGAATCTTGCCTTTTGCTGGCTCCTCCATGGAAGGGAGACAGCCTCAAGATTCCTCAAGGTTCAGGGCTTCACCATGTTGACCAGCTCCTCTTGAGGGGTCACGGTGTAGTCCCTCTAGGTGCCTCATTACTCCAACCTGTTTGGGTTCTGAGCCAGCTTTTTTCTGCCTGTGTCACTCTGAAAGCTGCCACCCTGCATCGCCACAATTGGTGCCCCCAACATAACATATCTGGACACTGGAGAACGGGCTCGACTTCCCCACCTGGACAAGGACTAGGGGGACTTCCTCTCATAAGGAGTAACAGGTGGCAAAGAGCTAACCTCTGAGACTTACAGGGAGGTCAGGTTAGGACTATCAGCTGGAGGTTTCCTCTTTATTACTCTCTACCTGTTCAATCTCCTGCTTGCTCAAATTGTCCTTATTTCATGGGATTAATTACACTAAAAAACACTAAAGCAGAGGAAAGGCCACAGAAGAATAGGAACGGAGTCAGACATAGCCAGACCCTTCCCCAGCACCTACACCAGATTGAGGTGACATGTAATATTAAATTCTTGCCTTAAAGTGAAGTGCTCAAGATCCTTGCTCAAGTGCTTGTTAAATTTAGGAGAGGTCTGGAAAGCAGCAAGGCAGCAGATAACAATGGGGGCTTAACTGCAATACTCACATTTTTTTCTTCACATTTTTTCTACAATGTTGCATTTAACTTGCAATTCTGCTTCTGTAAGCCCTTCCTATATAAAAACCCCTCTTCCCTGAAGGTCTACACTGCTGTCTCTCCTGACTTTGTGCCAGGGTGGGACAGTCCCAGCTGGTTATTAGGCTCATTGTTAATTACACCTGAGACTTGGGCCTGTACCTTAGAACAGCACAAACTTTACTCTGATCTTGGTAACATTTCCTTGTCTCTGGAGTGGCTAAAGAGGGCACAGGAAAGAGGGCATGGGCCAGCCAATTAATGCCACTCAAGACGTCTGCCTCTGAAATTGTTGGCTGCAGGACTACCAGCCTGGAATTAGGGATCAGTTGCTGGTCCACTGTAAATGAGGGACCTTGGTCTTTGGGGGAAGAAAAAGGCATATTTGCGGCAAACTTGTCTTTTTGATTGCTGAATAATATTCCATTGTGTAACTATATCACAACTTTCTGATCCATTTGTCTTGTGGGGCATTTGGGTTGTTTGTATATCCTGGCTATCGTAAATAGTGGTGAAATAAACCTCCAAGTGCAGGTGTCCTTTTGAATTAGTGTTTTGGTGTTCTCTCCATGGGAAATGGATTTGCTGTATCGAATGGTAGTTCCATTTTCAGGAGTTTAAGGATCCTCCACACAGCTTTCCATAGTGGCTGGACCAGTTTGCATTCCCACTAGCAGTGTAAAAGTGTTCCTTTTTCCCCATATCCACACCAGTACTTATTGTTGTCTGTTTTTCATTTTTATTTTTTGATATGGGTCATTCTTACTGGTGTGAGGTGGTCTCTCCTTGTGGTTTTGAAACATAAATATCACCACTCAGAATTCCATGCTAATAGTTCTATCAGGCAAGACTCACCAGTGAAGACTATATCTCTCAAGTAGAAGTAGGACAGACCCTGGGGCAGTAAAAGACAGTAGAGGAAAAACTGACAAAAACTGAATAAACTCTCCAATGGCTAGGGGACAAAAGGCACATCTTCTATCTAGAAGCCTGTCTGGGGGGCTGCACACAAAGCACTGATCTCCCCCTAACCAGGGTGACTCCTCGAGCTCAGCAAGGAGTGTCAGTACCTTACCACATGGTGGGAAATGCCAGCCCCAGTTAAGGGGCCCACTTCTCCACCAAGTACCACACAAAGATCCCATACAAAAATCCCCACCTGGCCCCAGATCCTCTGTCAGGTATGTAACTGACTCCTCTTGTCTCTTCCTTTTTCTTTCCTTTTCTGGGAGACAAGATTAGCTTCTCACAAAATGGAAAATGCGTTGAGAGAAACAGCATAGAAAACAACTGCAGAATTTCTTCAAAATGACTGGCCACTAGGTCTCAAAATGACAGCTGGAAGATCGCTTGATAATCCTCAGCAAGAGAAGTCCCTGGTATCTTGGTGAAGGCAACTTAGATGTAAATGCCTGAGAAAAGTAGGACAATGGTTAAGACAAGCAGCAAGAACCTATAAAATTCTAACCTTTCCACATGGACTCTCTGCCCATTAACACTAAGACCCCACTCAAAGGGATCAAAGAATATTACATTCAAGTAACTCAGAGGCCTCTGCCCTAACCATCTCACTCCTCCCCTTCTGCTGCCACCAGCAGGCTCCACCACTGAATCAGCCTTTAACCGATTTTGAGCCTCTAACAGACAAGCACTTTTTCATGAGGAACCCACTGCAACTGGCTAGTGGGTCAGTAATGAAACCCACGGCCTGGACCTTTCTGTGACAGTACTGAGATCATGGATGAGTCTCTTCCACCTTCCAGACGTCAGGGGAACTGGACTCTCCTTTGTCCACCTTCAAATACTGTTCTAGGCTGTTTCATGGGTAGAAAATGTCACTTCTTGGGCTGCCTGCGGCCCGGGTCCTGGCTTCCGGAGCTCCCTTGCCAGCGGGGAGCGATGGGGGTCAGGCCTCTCGGGTGAGTCCCCCAGGAGGGGGGACGGGGTAGGGGAGCAGGCCCCACCCGCCAGTGGGTGTCGGCTGACGGGCAGCCACTTACAACCAGTTTGGGCAGTGCCGTGTAGCCCC
>PVHY01027806.1:0-15869 GCA_004024945.1 Uropsilus gracilis | reverse complement strand
CCACCCGTTGACAGTGGCGGCCATCTTTCCTTGCTGAGTAAATGTGATTGTGAGGGGGGGTGCACCATCCTTTTGTGGTATGAGAATTTTGACATTCGGCCGTAAGTACGGAAGAGTCATTACGTTTAGAATTATGCCACCCCTTTTTTACAGTGATATAGTCCAGGAGGAACTGGGGTTCCAATAGGCATCTCCTGTGGTTTCACAGCCCCAAGCGCTACAGTAAAAGGACTCTTTGAAGCCACATTTGTAGTTAAGTGCCCTATTTCTATGTCCTCCTGGGCAGACATAGAAACTGGCTTCTCTGAGGCGAGTTCTTCTTAGGGCTGAGTTGCACCCCGCGGGGGGTTAGAATTGGTCGTTAGAATTAGGGCTTTGGGGTGCCTGATGTAAGGGGAGGTAGGTGTCTGGTAGCCCCCAGCCTGGGGAGGCTCCCGCGGCTAGGCGGCAGAGGTCTGGTGTGAGCGTGGGCCAGGGTGTGGAGGCAGCCAGTGAGGAGGTGGAAAAGGCAACATCACCTGCCTCATTAATGATTTGCCAAGTATAGTTGGATATTTGATGGGCTATGCCCGAGGGCAGCAAAAAACAGAGCAGTAGGAGCATATTGCCGGGCTGCATAGAGCCGGGAAAGGCCACTGGCTGAGGGTGAACAGTTGAATTAAATGCAGGTACAGAGTCCGCTATGTCTGAGGGGGGTGTGAGAGCGGGGGCACAGACCTGCGTGGCATACGGAGGGGGCCTCTGTAGAGGCGCCGAAAGAAGGAGAGGCCAGTCTGGGTTATGATAGCGTGCAGCCTCATCGTCTAGGATAGCTGCATCTCCGGGGTCCAGGGGATCCTCCTCCGGGTCTTTAGACAGTATGGGGAATGTTAATGGATCCTCAGCAGGGGGGTGTTCTTTGGGGAGAGGGGGGTATAAGCAACCTGTGGGGGCAGTCGGTGAATGCTCTGTCATATCTATTATCACCGAGGGAGACTTGGAGGGAGGTTTACCAGCGGGGATGGAGGCGACCGATGCCGCCCGAGATAAAGGGCGGAGGCAGTACTCCGCGACCTACAATAGTTGTTGTTTGTCTGGATCATCTGATGCTGCCTCTACTATGTCTCTAATAAGTCCTCAATATGAAAAAGCTGTAGCGGGGACGGAATCAGGCCCCTCACGATGTAATCTGTCATTTAAATCCTTCCCTACCTTCTGCCATTTTTTACGATGTATTTCTGGCCCATTAATTATAAACCAAGGGCACACTTCATCAATAAACAAAAAGAATTTTATAAGATCCTTCTTTTTAACTCAAACTCCTCTTTCTCTGAGTGAAACCTTTAGGTCTTTTATGAAGACCGCTTCCTTGGACAGTTTATGGCCCGTTTATATGAGACGGACAGGGGGTACTCACCAAGGACGAATGATTTTCATGAGCGGTGAAAGCTGTCCTCAACTTGTAAATAATTGGGGTCCGGACGATAGGGCTTCTTTGGGGTCCGCCTGGTCCACCGCCTGGTCCAGATCCGTGCCTCGGGCCCCACGTTTGGGCGCCACTTGTCCCGACCCGCGGGACTTGTTATTCGCGGGGGCGAGGAGGATCCAGCCTGTGGAGAGAAACGGGCGAGAAAGGGAGTGGAGGCAAGACAGTGTTCTGATCAAGCCTCCAATTTTATTTTTTAGTAGCGGGTATATATATACAGTAAGAACAAAAGGGTACTTGTTGCAGCATGATTGGCTAGCGGGCCAGTTCTCGAAACAGGCTGTTTTTGTGTCACGAACAGTTTTATTTAGCTCCAGCTCATGCAGCTCCCACGGCTGCTGAAGGTCACAGGTGCAGCTGGGCGCAGCTCCCAACAGTTCTGTTTGTTGGGCCACTACACCACTTGTGCTGGCCAGACATGTTTACTGGGATATATCTACCTAGTGCCTGAGCAACTGTGGCTGGGCACAAGGTTACATGGGCTACTGCTGAGTTGTGGAACTTCCAGGTGTCCCCAGTGGGTACCAGGACACATGGTTGTTGGCAGGGGTTGAGCCCAAGACTTTTGTCCTGCACCCAACTGGGTATGTGGCTTCCTAAAAGCTCAGATTTACAATTTTACAACCCTTTCTCAATCTATGTCTTCAGCACTCTCTGTCTTGGAAATATAAAAATCATTTTGATGAAGTTGATCTCATGGGAACAATCACAATAAATATACTTCAGGTCATCTTACTGAAAGCGTATTCTACTTGCTACATTAAACACTTTGTATTATGAAAACAACATAACCGGTGGTTCCTGGGATTATGATGTGGACTTTTTTTGGGAAATCTTTCTTCCTCTTCCTACAAGATCAATTTTTATAAATATATTATTAAGTATCATTCAAGTTCCCTTAAACAAAATACACAAACCAGGACTTTTTGCAGACTTAAGTGAATACACTTTTGTTCCAAAATCATATGCAGAGATTATCTTTGAGGGAAAAATGAAAAAATAACTGCTTAAACCTGAGTGTTACAGAAGAACCCAACATATTTATTTACAGAGCATTTCACAGATTATGATTTGCTGCATCAGCATAACCTATGATCTGTTTAGAATAGCATTTGGGCCATGGGAAACCTACAAAATCATATTCAGCATTTCAATAAGAATTCCTGCTGATTCTCACAAATACTGAGGTTGATGAGTGTTGGTCCTAAAGTTTCTCACTGTCTCACTGCCAAAGTTTTCATAACTATTTTTTTTGTCTTCTGTCCTTGGCATTTCAGGTGAACAGTAACTTTCCTTCAGATGTTGCCAAGTTCCTGAGTAAAATCGTTTCTGTGAGAACTGAACCAGTGATTCAAAACTGAAAGAAATCTAATGAATTCAAGTCATGGCCTAATGATAACAGACAAGAAAGGGCACTAAAACTGGTCAAAGACAGTACAAAAATACTTTACTAGTTACTGTCTGAGTCCTTGCCTTATGCATACCTTTGCAAGACCCCAGGTTCAGGGACCAGCAATAATGGTATTTATTCAACAAACAAGGGAAAACAAAAAGTTACTGAGACCACAAGTGGTCAGTTTTCTCTACCATTTTAAAGTCCTAACACAACGCATCCAAGATGTCATTTTCCCACCACTCAATACCTGGGACAAGTATTTGAATAAAAGATCATACTTGCAAAATGGCATCTTTCTGCCACAGAAGACCTGAACATGTGGCAGACAAGAGAAAGCTGGGGAATTCAACACATGATGGCAGCAGAAGACACTCACTGCAGTTCTTACATTTGTCAAAGGTGACAATGTCAAACAAGAAAAACCAAGAACAGCAGCAGCAGCTAAAAGACATGACAAATGGCCCACAGTCACACAGCTCAGTGATGTGCCAACTCTAGGCCCTCACCTTAATTCAGGCTGTAACAGCAGCAAATCAAAATTATCAGAATGTCTCTCCACCAGTGTTGGCTGCTAGAAGCTTCTTCACATGTCCATTAGAGACCAGCAACTTCAGCTCAAAAGATGCGCAAGGTGGGACTGGTATGGCTGACCCCTATGATGGCTAACGCTAGGGGCTGCTTCTGCAGCTTCTTCTATCGCATTCAGATTCTCCATCTCCACCCACACTTTCTTGTCCCCTAGGCATATTTCATCTGGTTCTATTTCTTATTACCTGAAGACTTCCACCACCAAAGGGGTGCCACAAATAATAGTTTTTGGTGTCAGCTTTCAGTTTCCAGTTATTTCAAGACTTTGGACAGGTCACTATCACCAAGGTTTCTGAGTTAACTCTGTAATGGAGACTGAGTTCATAAACATACTATAATGGAAAATAAACTTTTGAGAAATTTAACTCACAAATCTCTATAAGGTGTTAAGTTCTAATGAATGTTTTTTAATGAAAGACACAATGAGTGCTCTGAACTTAAAAGGATGAAATTCCAAATTGTTTCACTAATATGTCATGAAACCAAGTAATTAAGGGTCCAAAACTTTATATCAAAAGACACATAGTTTTCTCCCCTATTAAAGAGGGGAAGTAAGCTTTTCTGGAGATCACATACTGCATCAGCACATAAAGTCAACACTTTAAAGATCCAAGGGATCAAGCACAGAGGTTCCCCAGTCTTGTACTGCAGACAAAATTTAAGGTCATGATTGAGATAAGGTTCTAGGAGGTTAGATTTCTGGAAGGCAGGAGAGGTCTTGGAGAAGGAGTAATGAAGATGAATTCACCTGACTTCTAATCAACTCTTTTGGGAACAGAGAATCAGTAGGAAAACTTTCTTCTGTCCAGACCAGTGACCCACAGGGAAATTGTGTAATTAGAGGTCATGGCAACAGTAAGAAATACTCTTAATGAGCCCGTAGAGGGAACCATAAATATTTTCTATGCTGCCCAGCCCCATCTTTCTCTGCCTGGGCTGAAAAGGACACATGATCTCTGTGTCTGGATTTCAACATCTGGCTGGGGGACCAATGCTTCCCTCCTTTCTGCTGTCTCCTTTGAACTTCAGTCTCAGTCATCAACCACACAGGGAGGTATCTCTGTTTTCACTCAGAGATCTTTCTTTCCAAACTCTAACAGAGGTGAGTCGAGATGTCTTGGATACTCACAGGGATGGATGATCAGAGGAAAAGCAAGTCCTGAATACTTCCTATCACCTGAGAGCTGACCCAGCCTATCAGGATACCAGAGATCACTATGTTTGATGAATTTTTGAGTAATATTGTTTAGAATGATCACTATTGAATGAAATTTGAACTCAGTAATGTAGAAGTCAGTGCTGGCTATTAAATGAATTTAATAGAAGTTAAATGAAATTAGGAAATGGAGACTTCAAATCCATCCAGAAAAAGTAGTACCTTTGCAAGTTATGTGAGTGTAGAAACAGCAGCTTTTGCTGGGGAGGAATGTGCAGTGAGATATGGTCTTTCTATCTTTAATTTTTAAATATCATCTATTTGACTGATTCCCTAAAGATTACAAACACCCAGACCAAGGAATGCCTGAAAATGTTATCTTGTAGCAACAGTAGATGAAATATGGTATCTATGGTATCTTCTCAACTGAATGTTCACCTAGAAGCACATTGGATATTATCTGAAAAGAAAAATGTGAATGAGATCTGTTTTTATTGTATTTTCAGTATGGTTTCTTATTATCAGCATGGTATAATATATTTTTGGAGTTTGTTAGACAGGTACTTTCTATACTGCAAATTGCCTATTGGTGTCCATTGATTTTTATAGAAAAGTCACAACTTTTATTCTTAGGTTATTCATTTAAAAACAAAATAGGAGTTGATTTTCCTTCACCTTCTACCATTTTCTATTTTATTCTGTATATAAAGATCTTTAGTTGTGGGAGAAACATGCAAGTTTATAAATTTTGTGCAGTGAATTCTATCACTAATCATATTGTATGTTCTTTGAGCTCTTCAATATTTTTCCATGGAAGGAATTTTTTTTCAATAAAGCATAAAAGGAAGTTTCTTTTGCATACTTTGTGTCAATAAATCACCTTAGATACTTTCAACATATATTTCACATCTCTGTTCTTCCTTATTCTTTCTTTTAATCTTTGACCTCAGATGTATTTCCAAAGGTTGCATCATGTTTGCCCCTTGGAAAATACTCTCCATTGAATATAAATCACCTTTATATTCTACTAGCATACTGGCATTCTCATGGCTTTTATAAAATGACACAATAACTTAGTTTCCTCTATGCTTTATTAAAGCCATTCTGATACAAACTTATAATTCTAATACCCAAACTATTTACTCATTAGAGACCCATGTCAATTTCACGAATTTATTATTTGCTTATATCTTATTTCTTAGAATTCAATCTATTTTATTTCTTAAGTTGTTTGGAAATCACTGATATCCCAATTGCATTCTGTCATATTATTTTTCTAAAGCCCTAACTTTGTTCAAAACATTTCCTTATTAGGCACATGGGCATATACTCAATGTTTATTTCAAATACATGTGCAGAATCTTCAACACATGACAAGTACTTTTTATGGCTCAGAATGCCACATTTTCTCCATTTACTTCTTACTAAGTGCTACTCTATGCACATCTCTCTAATATACCAGCACAACACTCATTAAATAGTTGGTTCCATAAAAATTCATGTCTGGCTATGCCATTATACTTTTGATGACCTTTGCTATTCTCTTTCAAAATTGTGTGAATACATGGATACAGCAGAAATATTTTGAAATGGTATGCACCCTGATCCAAAAAGGGGTGATTGTGTTCTCCAGAGGACAACATGAAACTTCTGGAGATATCTTAACTACAACAATGGAGAAGAATGAGTGGAGGTCAGGGTTGCTGGAAACACCCTATGATGTTTGCCACGGGGAATAACCTTAATGGAGTGTCAACAGCACTGACCTTGGGAAACCCGAGTAAAAAGATACCCATATATTTACTCTTTATAGATGTTTTCAAATTATTTTCCCAGCAGTGCAACACTTCACAATTGTACATCCCTCCGACCTCTAATTCCTCTCTCCTTCCCCAAATTAGAAAATATCCCTTTGTTAAATTTGAAATTCCTACCCAAAACAATGAGATAATCTATGGTGTTTTGGAAGACTATGTGTGTAAAAGTGAGTTCTTTGAGCCTTCTGTGGTTTCTCAAAAAGCTAAGCTTGAGCATAGTTCATATATGTGACCCCCCTTAATTGCTTATTATTGTATGACCGTATATTACTTGGCCATTTTCCTACAATAACCAGTTTTCCAAAAAGTTTTTATAAATGATGTTTTAAGTTACCCTCTGCTGGGTAACTTTTGGCCTCAAAACCTTTTTGTTTCCCTTATTTAAATATATTTGTCTTCCTCAAGTTATGCAACCAGGTCTAGAATGTCCATCAGGCTTGGCCAAATGGGATTGAAATCCAAACACAAAATTGAAATGATAAAGTGACATATAAGGATAGTGAGAGAGGGACTCAGCTCAACCATTTTGGAACCATAGAAAAGCCAGTGGAGCAAGTCACTGTGCACCATGCAATAGGCACAGGGCAGCAAACCTTTCACTCTGTAGAAAAAGAGAGAGGCAGAGAGAGAAGGAGAGAGAACCACCTTGCCATGGACTGTTAATGTTTGTTCTTATAACAGCTGATTTTCTTTGTTCATATTTGTCTCAGTGTGTTAGTGCTCTGAGTTGTTTGACATCATGACTTTTGTCTTCTGGACACATTTATTTTGTTCTTTTATTATTTTTTTCTAAGTAATGCGATGAAGTGGATAATGAAAAGCTGAAAACCAGCAGAAACTTTGTGTCCCACAGTCTCTTCACACCACCTGAACTTATATTTAATATCCCCTCACCCCCATTTCAATGTTCTTTCTCACTCAGTTTACTAAAGTTTATATATTAGATAATATATAAGCACATATAAGCTAATGTATAAATTCATTAATAAGATGAAATTGTGCATGTTTTATCATACAGTATGATCAATAAAAAAATCCATAATTATGTGAAGATACCTATACAAATGTACCTTTAACAGCCCAGCACCCATAGCCTAGGTAGTTGGTATAATATGATCAGTACTCACTTAGTATTCCCAATGCCTGAGAAAATTCACATAAAAAAGTAAGACGGTGAACTCTTGGGAAATAGCTGGTATTAGATAAAATTCATGGCAGTTATGGCAAAGAGATTCTAAAGGGGAAAAGATTCATATGTAAAAAAATAAATTAATTTATTGACTGTTTCCTGAATTTAAGTATGCTAATAATGTAGTCACATGAAAATCATTATTTTTTTTTCTGCTTAATGCTTATAGTCACCTCCACCACATGGAATCAGGGAACCATACAAGGATTGTAGAATTTCTTCTTCTAGGATTTTCAGAAAATGCAAACTTACAGCCTGTCATATTTGGATTTTTCTTCTCCATGTACCTGATCACTGTATTTGGGAATCTGCTCATCATCCTTGCCATCTTCTCAGACTCCCACCTTCACACACCCATGTACTTCTTCCTCTGCAACCTATCCTTTTGTGACATCTGTTTAACCTCCACTATCATCCCAAAGATGCTCGTGAATATACAAACATGGAGCAAAGTCATAACTCTTAACTGCTGCATCACTCAGATGTATTTTTTCATACTCTTTGTAATAATGGATGACTTACTTCTGACTGTGATGGCTTATGATCGATTTGTGGCCATCTGCCACCCCCTGCACTACTCAGTCATCATGAACTCCCATTTGTGTGGACTGCTGGTTCTGCTGTCCTGGATCCTGAGTGTACTGCATTCCTTGATACATAGCTTAATGATACTGAGGTTGTCCTTTTGTACAGACTTGGAAATCCCCCATTTTTTCTGTGAACTCAGTCAGGTGATTCAACTAGCCTGTTCTAATACTATTCTCAATAATATGGTGATTTATTTTTCAGATGGACTCTTTGGTGGTGCACCCCTCACTGGGATACTTTACTCTTACTCTAGGATAGTTTCTTCCATAAGTAGAATCTCATCAACCCAAGGGAAGTATAAAGCATTTTCCACCTGTGTGTCACACCTCTCAGTTGTTTCCTTATTTTATTGCACATCCCTAGGAGTGTACCTTAGTTCTGCAGCTCCCCACAACTCACACTCAAGTGCAATCGCTTCAGTGATGTATACTGTGGTCACACCCATGCTAAACCCCTTCATCTACAGTCTGAGGAACAAAGACATAAAGGGAGCTCTGAAAAGATTCTTTTGCAAGAAAATGATACAAGGTCAGTTGTTCTTGGATTGAAGAAATGCTTGTGACTTCATATTCTTCAAAATATGAGAACCAGGAATTAAAATTATTTAATCCTACGCTGGCAGCAGGACTTGTTGCTTTTTATGTATGGGGATTCTATTTCTTCAATTGCAATTTCTCTAGAAAATATACTGTTAATGAATTGAAGTTTACTAGTGACAATCCAAAGGAAAGGGAGCATTGTACCAATTGGGGGCATGGAGAAACACCTGCTCAGTCAACAGGAAAGTTCAGCAGGATAGGAGACTCTTGATTGGGTCTCTGCAGAATAAAGGTAAGATAGTGCTCCACTTGTATTCATCTGTCTGAATAATTTCATTGGGTCTGGGGCATCATGGCTTTTTCCAGTTGTCTGTACATTGTCAGTCAGGGTAGGAGACGTAGTGGTTAGTGTGTTAGAATAAAGATGGTGGTTGGAGTATGAGCCCTGGACTGGCTGGTTTTTGTAAGAAATACTTATTCACAAACACATATTCTGTAGTGAATCCACCCATCACCCACTCTCAATGTGACAGTATTTCTTGGGTAAGAGGTTGGGGTGGACAGAATTCTTGGTCAGAGATGTCATTTGGGATGTATGTAGAGCACAAGTTCCATGCAAGAATACCAGAAATAAAAGCTGTGGTATAATTTTGACTGCACGTAGGGCTACTTTTTGCGAAAATTAAGTCATGTTATTTTCTCCTCAAATAGTCATTTATATCACATGAAAGCAGACAAATTTTGGAGGTTTCACCTGCAGGATTATCAAAAGAATCAGAGCTGCAACCCCTCATTGTTGGGCATTTCTTTTCCATGTTCCCATCACTGTGACAGGAAACCCACTATTGTCTTGTCTGCTGGCTTTGATTTGTGTCTCCATACAACTGTGTTTCTTCCTTTCTGTACTGTTGTTTTCTGACACCTGTTACTTCAAAGCCATCCCACACCATCCCACCACAGATGCTGCTGACATCCAGCAACAAAACATTGCTAACTCAGGCAGGCTGCATCCCTCCCGGTGCACCTCATCATGCTTTTGGTGACCTGCAGAACATTCTCCTGACAGAGTGGCCTGTCATCACTGACGTCACCTGTAAACTCCTGTGTTCCATGGTTCCCTAGCGCCCTGCTATATGGGTTTCTGTGTTGGTATACTGAATCCCTGGTGTCTCCCATCTCCCTGCCACCCACTAGAGAGGAGTGGTGTTGTCAGTATTCTTCAGTGGAATACCCCATATGTATGTGAATTTCATCAGGAGGTTCATCTGGGTTGTTCAGAATCTTTACTGATGATATATTGTGACATGGTGATATGTTGTGGAGCTGAGCTTCTGGCCTATAGTCTATTCACTGATATAGTTTACTTATATTCAAAGGTAATATCACCATGTGTCAGTCCCATCAGTTCAGGGAAGTTAAAACACTTAACACCTGTACGTCTTATCTCTTGCTTGTATTTTATTTATCATCACCATCACCATCATTGGTGTTTATCTTTTCTATAGTCGTAGTAGTAGCAGTACTTCTTCCTTACCTTCATTTCACCTCAATTCTGAAAAATTCAGTGATGTACACTGAATGTCAGCACATCACACCCACAATCAAAGCACCTCTCTCTACAGTCCTGGGGTTCCCTCCTGATTGTTTATTACCTCTCTCCTCACCTTCTGGTGTCTTAATCCTCCAGTCAGTGTTCTATATGCTTTTATTTTAGTTTTGTATATTTCTTGTTTTATTTCTGTATATTCCATGTATGAATGATATATGTCTTTATCTTCTTACTTATTTTGCTTAACATATCTCACCCCTCAATTTTATTCATGTTGTAAATGGCAAGATTTCATTTTCATAGCTAAGTTATATTCTGGTTTCTATGGGTAATTAGTTTTCTTCAAGTATGTCTTCTGTCTGGATATTCTAATACATATATTTAAATAAGAGTAAACAATCACTTAAGATATGTTTTGCACATGTAGCTGTTTCAGAAGACTTTCTATAAAAACAAAACCACAATGAAACACGACCTTACACCAGTAAGAATGGCCCACATTGAAAAAACAGGCAACAACAAGTGCTGGCATGGATGTGGAGAGAAAGGAACACTATCACACTGTTGGTGGGAATGTAAAATGGTCCAGCCACTATGGAAAGCAGTGTGGAGGACCATCAAATTAATGAAAATGGAGCTACCATTTGACCCAGCAATTGTTCTTCTGGGAATCTACCCAAAGGAGACCTCAATGTGGGTACAGAGGTACACCTGTGCTTGGATGTTTATTGCAGCATTATTTATATTTGCATGGAACCAACCCAAATGTCCCAAAACAGATGAACGGATGAAAAAGATGTGGTATATATACACAATGGAATATTACTCATCAATTAAAATTGACAAATTTGATGTTTTTATGGTAACAAGGATGTACCTAGAAGAAATCATATTAGCAGAAACAAGTCAGAAAGAAAAAGAGAGAAACCGAATGGTTTCACTAATATGGACAACCAAACGAAAGTACACAATGAGGAGGGGGGGAACCAGCTGGAGTGGCCAGGGAGGGGAGGTGGTGGGTGACCCCTGGGGATTACAATGATGTGAAATACATATATAAATAAATTATTTTATATAATAAAATAGTACAATTAATAGAAACATGTATATATATGTACACTGTTACATTTTAATTTTGTTAATTGTACTTTTCACAGAAAGTCTGACATTATCATTATCCTGAACTCTCTGATTTCCTATTCAGGTCTCACTCAGTGTCCCAATAATTTAAACTGGGGTTTTTGGAAAGAGAACATCCATGATGCAGATGCTCTTAAAGCTCTTGCTAGAATGCTATCTCTAAATCAAGGAAGGGTCCCTCAACCAAGTGAACTATTCTAAGAGTTATTAGTGAACGTAGATATCTGTCATGAAGTCATAGATTTCCCTGCTTCTTTTGCTGGCAAGCATGTGAGTTTATATCCTTCCAGCACAAGAATTTCATTAAATAAAGTGTTTTCTGTGGAAAAAAAATTTATCTGTGAACACTTCTTCATAGAAGTTAGAATTAGTCTAAGCCAATTTACTATATCAATGATCATTTATTATTATTTGACATATTGTTATTTATTATACTAAGAGAAATTATATTCATAGCCATTGTTCACAGCAGCATATTAAACAATGTTTTATTCCTCTTAGCACATAGTAATGTACATGGGAAGTTTTTTGTTTTGTTTTAAAAAACCTGATCAATTGTTCAGCTTATTTAATATTTTAGACATTACAATAATATCATAGGAGTCTCATTTATTGTACTAACTGATCACTTTCAGTCCTAGAGCTAAACTTTCATGCATTCAGTCAATATTTGTAAATGATATTACATACACATATCACATAGTACAGGCACTAAACCCACAGATCCCATTATGGCAATGGAGAATTTAGTTAATAATTATACTATTAAGTACAAAGAACATCAAAAATTTACATAATTAAAATTATCTACATCAGGTTGCAAGGCATTGAAATGATCTAAAAGTATATCGTATAGTGAGCAAATATTTTACAATGAAGGGCCAATGATAGTTTCTAACTTGTGATATGAGGGTGAAATTTCTAGTTGTTTCAGGACCTCATGAACTGAGAAACACTATGTCCAAGAATTTATAAGGATGAACTCAATTCTCTCATTTCCTGAGTAGAGGGGTAGAAATTTTCTTTTGAGATGTCAGGATTTGTGTTCTCATCACTTTTCGTGCTTTACATTTCAAAGGATCTAGTCAAGGCAGGTTGTGCAGTCTTAAGATTTTTTTTTTAATTTGAATTCAGGGTTTAATTTAACTTCTTGGAATCCAGAAACTTCTCCGAGATGGAGCAATGGAGAGTGAATTACCTTGCCTTTTAGTCTGATCTCTTGGGAACTGAGTCATTAGGAAAAAATACATGTTCTTTCTGGACCAGTGTAGAAGGAAATCTTGTGTTTAGAGGCTGAAGATTCAAAAAAAGCTCTGTAAGGGAAAATATATGAAGCTGTAACTCCTCTATGGCATACCCAAAACTTGTAAAGTCTTGGGGTGCACAGGACATGATTGCTGTGTTTGTAATCACACATCTGATTCAAGGAATCGACCTTTCATTCCTTTCTGCTCTATCTTGTTTAGGAACACATCTCTGTCTCCATTGTCATCTTTCCAGGGAGGAACTTGGACTTTCATGTGGAAATGTTCTTCTCAGGCACCTCATCCAGGTGGGTTAGAGAGTCTAGTACTTACTTCAAGAGAGATTCAGTGTGAACACAACAGAGATTTTACCTAAAATTATTTGAGGTCTTAATAAGTCTAGACAAGAGATTGCCATATTGATTTATTTAATGAGATAAAAGGAGAACAGCATTCTACTCAGAATTCAAGGATCATTGCTAACAATTAAGTGATAGGAATAGAAGTCATTTGTCTGAGACTCAGGAATGGGAGGGAGGACTGTAATGGTTAAGTAAAGTCAAAGCATATCCAAAGATTTTACAGTTAAGGTGAAAAGGAAATATAATTTATAGTTGTGAGTGGTGGATATTGGAGTTATTTTAAAAACTTTGTACAGATGAGGCACATTTGAGCACAAGGTATATTTACTGAAAGGTCTGGACCAGTGGATGTGGATATTACTTACTCGGGCAGTTCATGAGACATACTTTCCTCTGTATCTCCTCTCATGCTGGCTTACCACATAAAACAGAATATTTATTTAATAGGTCCAGAAGGATACCAAAGAGTTTTATTCCACAGTTATTTCATTACCAGTGAGGCCAAATATATTTTTGAGTTTGGTAGCACTTACTTCTATTGTAAACTGACTAGTTGGTCATATCATTTACTGGAATCTGTGTGAGTTTCTGTTATTCTTTATGATTGAATGTTTTTCAATGAAAGTTTGAGTTTTTCCTACTTTTTGTTTTGTATATATTTACTTTGTATGTGTGTAGACTATTGTGTGGAATATTCAAAGTTTAAATTTTGAACAGTCACCTACCAGTTCATTATATGGTGTTTCTGTAATATAAAGCCCTGAGTGTTGGCTTTTCTTCTTGAATTGTAAGTTACTGATCTATGTCTTAACAGTTTGGGTACCATATAGCTAGGCAATTTCAAAACAAAAACAGTGAAGATTAACTAGTGACATGTAGAAACATTTAAGAGAAAGAAAACATATCTAAATATAATAGGATTTATTTATCTAAGTGCACTGAATGTGGCTGCCTGGTTTGCCTCCTCTTCCACTTCCTTGGTCACTCCTGAGATAGCAAGAACAACACCCACTCTTTCCTCCTCACCTACTTACCATGAAAATATGTATCTGAAAATCATGTATCGTTGTATACCCCAGGATTCTCCCACTGTGTCACCTGGGACCCATCATCTTAATATCTTGTGCCCATCCCTCCCCAGATTTTACCCCCTTTCCTCTCTCTTACTCTATGCTTCAGTTCTGTTGGTAGTTTTAAATTTTACTTGTCCTTTTGTTTGTTTTCCCTATATCTTACATATGGGTGACATCACCCAGTATTTTTTTTTCTTTCTGGTTTATTTCTGCTAACATGATTGCTTCTAGGTCCATCCATGTTATCACACATGCCTCAAATTTGTCATTTTTGATTGCTGAATCATATTTCATTGTGTACAAATATCACAATTTTCTAATCCATTTGTCTGTTTTGGGGCATTTGGGTTGTTTCCATATCCTGGCTATTGTAAATAATGTTGCTATAAACATCCAAGTACAGGTGTCTTTTTGAATTAATGCTTTTATATTCTTCAGGTATATTCCCAGAAGTGGGATTGCTGGATCAAATGGTAATTCCATTTTAGTAATTCCACACAGCTTTCCATAGTGGCTGGACCAGTTTGCATTCCCACCAGCAGTATAAAAGTGTTCCTTTTTCTCCACATCCATGCCAGTACTTGCTGTTGCCCATTTTTTTGATATTTGCCATTCTTACTAATGTAAGATTCTTTCCTTATGTTTATGTCTCAAATGACTCTAAGTGAGAATGTCAACTACAATATACAATGAGAAATTCTTTGCTTCAGCTAATGGGGCTGAATATCTTTAAAATGACTATAATTTTCTATTTTATGTGGAACATTCATGTGAAATGTAACTAATGGTAATGCAAGGGTAACTAAATCGAGTTTTTAATTGTTTCCTATGGAAAATTGTACTCACTACACATCTGTCTTAGGCTCTAATTTCTGTGACAAATGTGACTACAGTGGACATAAACAACTACACTATATGTGGTCTTAAAGTTCTAGATGTTAGAATCCTGAAATGAGTGTCATTGGGTCAAAATGACGTCTGGGTTCCTTTTTAAAAAAATACTTTTCATCACTTTTGATTTTTTAATTTAAATAATTTATATACATATTTCACATCATTGAAATCCCCAGGAGTCACTGCCATCTCCCTTCCCTGACAGGTCCCACTTGTTCTCCCCTCCCCAGATGTGTATTTAGTTTTGTTGTTACCTTGTTTTGACTTTTCCTCCGGACCTTTTGTTTGTTTTTTTCTATGTTCCATATGTTAGTGAAACCATTTGGTTTCTGTCTTTTTCTTTCTGATTTGTTTTTGCTAATATGATTTCTTTTAGGTACATGCATGTTATCATCAATTCATCAAATTTTTCATTTCTGATTGATAAGTAATATTCCATTGTGTATATATACCACATCTTTTTCATCCAATCATCTACTTTTGGACATTTGGGTTGTTTCCATGTCCTTGCAATTATAAATAGTGCTGCAATAAACATCTGAGCACAGGTGTCCCTTTGTACAAGCATTGGGGTCTCCTTTGGGTGGATTCCCAGAAGAGCAATTGCTGGGTCAAAAGGTAGTTCCATTTCCATTAGTTTGAAATGGTACAAGGTGGGTGGGGAGGGTGATGAAACAGGGATAGGAAGAGCAGGAGGAAAGATGGTGATGGGTTATGGTGATATGGTGACAAATGTAAAAGGAGGACTAAAACAACAAAGCAAATTAATTTTTTTAAAAAGCTTACACAATTTAACAAGACAAAGCAAACAACCCAAGCAAGAAATGAATAGAACTAAAAAGATACTTCTCCAAACAAGAAATGCAAAT
>PVHY01027805.1:0-15870 GCA_004024945.1 Uropsilus gracilis | reverse complement strand
GAAAGGTGACAGCCAACAGGTGGTGGTTAAGCCGGAAGGAGAGGAGGGCTTTGGAGGATGAGCACTGGGGAGGCCCTCACCCCTGGCCTGGCCCTCCAGCCCCACAGCCTGCGCCCCGCGGAGTTGGGGCTTGGAGCCTGAGCCAGCAGGCCGCTGTGCCTCTCGCTGGGGCTGCACAGGCAGCGCTGCACCTTCGCACAGACGCGGGAGCCCGCACACCGCACGCGTGCACGCGCGCGCGCGCGCGCGCCCGGGCCACCCGCCAACGTGGCCCAGGCCTGTCCCAGGGCTGCGGCGCACAGCCGCCTTTGCCACTGATGGGAAGAAAAGCCCGTTGAAGGCCCCACCAGACCCCCGAAAAGAGAGGCCCCTCAACACTTAGGCCAGGGCCTGTGACCCACACAGGCAGGTCCGGGGACAGAGCAGGAGTAGGGGGCGGCAGCTGGCCCCTCTCAACTCACCCGCCGGCCTCGGGTCCAGGCCGGGGCCATCCCTGATGAGGGGCTTCGTCAGCAACGGGGACAGAGCGGACTGTGGCCCCAGCCCTGACCACAGCCACGAAAACACGAGACACGGTAGGAAGGCCACAGAGAGCAAGACGCAGACAGGAGCAGAGGGGCTGCGCAGCCGCACTAAGTTCGGTGGTGAAAAATATATAGATTTGATGTCGTCAAATAGGGTCATGTTTATTTTCTCGGCAAAGCTTCGGCTACTACTTCTAACGAGACGCTCCGCGCGCAGCTCGGGGGCCGCTGCTCAGCAGGCTCGTCCAGGGCCGGTCGCGCGCGGCTTTGGGTTGAGTGTCCACTGCCTTCCGTGTCACAGCCCCGCTGTCCCGTGGGCAGCCCGGCGGGCCAGGCTAGGTTTGGCTGGGCGAGGGGTGCTCCACAGAGGTTGGCAGGTCGGAGGCCCTGACCGAGGTGGGGGGAGCTCTGGAGGCACAAAGCGCGTGGCGGAGGAGGCTCTCACCCCGATGGCCGGGCTGGCCGCCCACTCCCAGGGCATGCAGGTGCCCCTCGGTGGTGGGCACAAGAGGAAGGGCGGAGCCCATGAGTCAGGCAACAGCTGGCGGAGCAGCAGGGTGGGCAAGCAACCTAGGCAGAGAACCAGGGTGGTCCTGAGGCCAGAGGGATGAGGCAGGTACCCCCAAATGTGGGGCCTACCCTCTGCAGCGCTGCTGGAACAACCCTATGGGTGAGAGCCCCATGGGGGAGAGAAGAGGGCTCACTTTATAAAGCAACAACGGTAATAAAACATCAGCAGCTTTGCTGGGTTCCCAGATGTGGTCCTGGGGAGGGAGGGGGGGGATAGTGGACCTTCCCAGGTTGGCTGGGCTTGGGCTGGGAGCAGGGGGGACCCAGGGCACCCTGCTCTGGCCTGGATGAACGTCATGGCTCTAATCCCCCATCTTGCCGCCGTTCATCCTGCTGGAATCCCCCCCAGAGGCAGAGGTTTAAGACTTAGGAAGCCTTTCTAGAAAGCAAGTGGCCGCTGTACCAGGGACCCTTGGTCATGTGAACCAAGCCCCAAAGTGAGCATAGTGCAAAGCACAGTTGGGCCCGAGGTCCCCAGAGAAACTCTGGGCCAGCTCTCCAGGGCCAGTCAGGGCCGCGGGCTTTTCAAACTAACTGAGAATGGCCAAGCCCAGCCCTGCCCCAGGCTGCGGGGCCGAGTCTCAGAAGGCTGGGGAGCCCCTTCCAGCCCCTGCCTCCTCTGCTTGAGCTGGCAGGCTCTCCACATGCAGCCGGGGCGAAGGCCAGCTTCCTTCTCTGCACCCAGTCGGCTGGTTTAGCTCTGACAGGAAGAACAATCTGACACACCCAGACGCGCCAAGGGGAAAGCGAATCACAGGGAAGGACTGAGCTGAAAGACAGACACAGAAGTCGCACTGCCCTCTGCCACCGCTTGGCCGCCTGTCTCTCCTCCAGTCTGGGCTGTGGACTCTGAACCCAAGGGGAGAGCCCGGCCTGGCCCAGCGCTTGGAGACACGGCTCAGAACCCGGGCCAGCTGCCTGTACTTTGGGCTGCAGCTCCCACCCTCTGAGGAGATAATACTGACCCAGAAACCTGCATTGGGGGCCTGGGGCCCTGGGGGCCTGGGGGGCCTGGGGGGCCTGGGGCCCAGGGGCCTGGGGGCCTGGGGGTCTGGGAGCCTGGGGCCTGGGGTCTCAGGGGAAAGGCAGGAGGTGAGCAGCAAACTAGATAGGACACAGGGGTGAGGGTGGGGGCTCCCAGGGGTGCAGGCACCCCGATCAACACACCAGAGACTTCCTGAGCAGGGTGTACCCCGTGTGAAGGACCAGGGGGCCAGGGGCAGGGCTGGGGATCTCATCACTTCCTCTCTTTGCAATTTGTCCAGCCAGCTGTCTCCCCTTCTCTCCTGCCAGCGGTTCAGATGCCTTCGCTCCGCCCCCAGCCCCCAGCCCCAGCCCCAGCCCAACACTGTGAACAACCTGAAGAAAAGCACTTCCACACCCAAACTAAATAAATAAGATGATGCCCCACGGGAAGGGGTGAGCGCGCCCCTACAATCAGTGGTCAGGCCCCGGAGGGCTGCCGGGAAGGGCCCCCTCAGAGCTGGGAGCCGCCGCCCGCGGCGCTCGGGCCGGGCTGGCTCAGGGAGCGGCAGCTGATCCTGCGGATGGAGTGCAAGGCCACCGTGCAGCAGCCCCGCAGCAGGGAGCTGATGTTGTAGATGGGCTGGCCTTGGCGCCGCTGCGAGCGGCACAGCCAGGCCACCGTGGGCACGGCCGGCACCACCACGGCCAGCAGATCCACGATGTAGTGGCGGCTCCAGTAGCTCTTGGGCTCCTTCTCGGCAGCGGCGGCCTCCTCCTCCTCTTCCGTGGGGCACGCCACGCTCACCGACGGGTTGGGGTTGGCACCGGGCCGGAGCGGGGTGGGCCCCTGGGTGATGGGCTCCGGGGCCTCAGGCTCGTCACCCACCGTCACCACCACGGCTGAGTTCGGGTCTCTGGGCCCAGGGGGGTGGCGCTCCAGCTCTGGGCACCGGCCCCCGGATTCGGGGGCTGCCCCGCAGTCCTGGGCCTTGGCCACTTTCTCCAGGATGGTGTCCAGGTCAGGCTGGTACTGCACGAAGTCTGTCTGGATGGCGCGCTCCTGCATGCAGCTGACCTGCACGCCGGCCTCCATGCCGCACAGCAGCCTCTCGTAGGTGTTGCTGGCGGGGAAGCGGGGGCCCAGGCTGAAGGAGCCGTGCAGCGAGGCCTCCTCAGGGCCGCAGTCCACCCCCGACGACAGCAGGCTGCTGGCCTCCAGCGCGTCCGTCCGGCTCAGGGTGTCTTCGGTCGTGGCGAAGCCGCTGTCATTCCCGTCCTCGGTGGAGGCCCCGGGGTGGTCGCCGGGGGGCCGGTCCCCGCAGACGGCCGGGTCGCTCAGCTTGGTGTAGGTGGAGCTGCGGGTGAGCGAGCGGGCAGGGGAGCCGCCGGCCGACTCCCCCGTGCCGTCGTCCTTGGCCGTGCCGTTCTGGGCCACCTCCATGCTGTGCAGCAGCGTCTCCAGCTTCTTGTTCTGGATGTTGATGTCCACGAAGTACTTCTGCAGCCCCTTGTCCTTGTCGATCAGGTTGTTCTTGACCGTGTCGATGACCTGCTTGAGCTGCTTGATCTCCTTCCGGGCCTCCTTCAGGGCCAGCTGGGCCTCCACGCGGTGACACTCCTCCTCGATCCAGTCCTCCTGCATGCGTGACAGCTGCGTCTTCAGGTCATCGATCTCGGTGTCCCTGCAGGCAGACGAAGCACGCATGCTCATGGCCTGGTCACCGCCAGCAAGGGCAGGCAGGGAGCAGGCTGCCACCAAGGGCGGGGACCAGGTCAGGGGGGCTCAGAGCCAAAGGCAGAAGGACCGGCTCCTGGCCTCCTTCTTCTTTGCTTTGTTGCACGAGGGCGGGAGAGGGTGGGTGAGGGGGAGAGGGGTAAAGGTGGGAGGGGGGAGAAATGGTGGCAGGAGGCAACATCACGTTCCCCCAAGGCGGGAACACAGATGATCATGTGCATTTCAGTCCACTTCCTGGACTAGCCGAGCTATACACTCTTCATTTACAAATGTTGCTGCTGTGAAAACCCAACACACCAGCTTTCCAATCTTAACAGAAAGCAACAAGACTAACCCTAAGCCGGGTGTGGTGGCACGTGCCTATAATCCAAGCACTCGGAGGCAAAAGGTCAGGGATTGCTTGAGTACTTGGGTTTGAGACTACCCTGGGCAACATAGCGAGAACTGGTCTCGAAAAAGCAGCCGGACACAGGGGCGGGCACCTGTAATCCAAGCTACCTGGGAGGCTGAGGATGGGGATTGCTTGAGTCTGTGAAATAGGGACTACCTGGGGCAACATAGTGAGGCCTAGTCTCAAAAAAGAAAAAAAAAAAAAAAAAAGACTAGCCCTAAAATCCCTGTGCCACAGAAAGTGGTGCAGCCTCCCACCAGAGCAGGTTGTGAGGATTTTAAATGGAGGGTTCTTTGGCCAGAGGCCCCTGAGGAAAGAGCACAGGGGGCTGTCTTGTTTTCCTGAGTGAAAAGACCCCCCTCAGTGTGAGAAGACAGTTAATTTTTTTTTTTTTTTTTGAGACTAGATCTTGCTATTTTTGCCCGTGGAACCGCAGGTTCACGTTGCCCGGGGTACCACAGACTCAAGCAATCCCCAGCCTCAGCTTCCCAGGTAGGTGGGATTACAGGTGTGCGCTACCACGCCCAGCTATTTTTTTGGAACTAGGTCTCGCTACGGGCCCCAGGCGGGACTCGAACCATGACCCCTAGCCCTGGCCACTTCACAGACTGAGGCTTACAGGCACGAGCCACCGTGCCTGACCAGAAGACAGTCGTCTTCATCGTCGCCCCAGTGGAGGGGTGGGGCAGGAGGGTGGAGTGGAGGGCAGTGAGGAGATGCTCTTGGGTGTGAGCTCTGTGCTGGAGTCTTAGTGAAAGGGGCAAGGCCAGGAGAATGGCCGGGGGAGGCAGGAAGCAGCTCGAGCGAGGCCAGAGCCTGGCAGGCCAACAGCAGAAGATCATGGCCCAGAAATCCTCAGGCTTAAATTCCCGAGTCAGAGACGAACCAGGTGCAGGGGCAGTAGTCAAGTTAGAAAAATATCCTACCAAGCGCAGAGGTAAAAGAGGGTGAGACCAGCTAGGACAGGCCTGACACAGCGAGAAAGGGGCCACTCCCGCCTGACTCGGAGAAGCTGGCCTGGGTCTCCCTGCTGCAGTCCTGAAGCAGAACCCAGGACATGTGACCATCCCCGTGGGGTTTCTGAGCCACTGTTCCAGTTGATGGCCCACATTTCCCCAAGTCCGAATGGAAATGCAGTCCAGGAAATGGGCCCTGGAATCTCATCCCACAATGTGGGGCTCGGGGGCCCGCCCGCCCGTGGGGCACTGCCCAGCAATGGCGGTGGGAGGGCGAGGCCAGGAGCTGCCCGGAGGGGCAGTAACAGACGCACCAGCAGGTGTGGGGGAACCTGGTGGTGACGCACCCTCCTCAGGAAGAGGGCTCTCTGGAGAGCAGACCTCCTCAGGCCTGGGAGGAGGAGGGGTTTGGAAGAGGTCACTAGGCATGCTCAGCTGGGCGGGCCACTGCTCTTGCGCACCAGCAGGACCCCAGGAAGCGCTGGGTTCCAGCCCTCTCCAGGTCTTGGGGGGACTACAGGACAAACTGGGTCTCGAAGGATGAATGTATCAGGGAAGCAAGATGGGAGCAAGGGCAGCTCAGGAAGAGGGGTCACCATATCCGGAAGCACAGAGGTGCGAGAGCATCTTTGAGGAATAACAGGCAGGCTGCTTTGGGGGTGACGGGCATCAAAGGAACAGGGAGCATGAGCAGTGAGGCCAAAGCAGGGTGGGAGCCGCGCAGGGGCTGCAGGGAGCAGCAACCAGCTGGAAGGGGCCTTCCAGCTGAACCCCAAAGTGTAGAGACTGCTTGTACTACAGGGGTCGCCCCGGAAGGGAGGCAGGAAGATGGCGCGTGCTTCCACAGGACATCAGCACAAATGGCCACATGGCCTCAGGGCACCACAGAGATGAGGACAGGAAATAAAAACAGAAACCCGAGCTCTGCAGCAGGCCGGAGAACATGGCCTGTGACTGCGAGTTCAAGACCACAGTAATCCCAAGATGGGCTGGGGCCTGGCGAGGCTCCGGGCCAGGAAGACATGGGGGGATAAGCTTCTGTGTCTGGACACTGTCCAGAATAGGAAACCCCTGGAGACAGGTGAGTGGCCGCCAGAACTGGGGTGTGGGGAAGAAGGGGGACAGGGGGCCTTCAGGGTGGAATTTCTTTTTTTTTTTTTGAGACTAGGTCTCGCTATGTTGCCCGAGATATCATGGACTCAGGTGATCCCCAGCCTCAGTTTCCCAGGTAGCTGGGATTACAGGCGCGCGCCACCATGCCCAGCTATTTTTTGGGACTAGGTCTTACTATATTGCCCTGGGTGGGTCTCAAACCCATGAACTCAAGTAATTCCTAGCCTCCGCCTCGCTTCTGTAGGCTGCAATTAAAGGCACGTGCAGCCATGCCTGGCCTGAGGGGTGAAATTTCTTTAAGGGTGATGAAATGTTCTAGAATTAAGGTACTGGTGGTGGTTGCACACTTCTGTGAAGATATGAAAAATCATGGGATCGCCGGGCACAGTGGCTTCAGCTTCAGCCTATGAAGCGGCCGGGGATAGGGATCGCGGTTCGAGTCCCGCCTTGGGTCTGTGGCGAGACCTAGTTCCAAAAAATAGCTGGGTGTGGTGGCGCCTGTAATCCCAGCTACCTGGGAAGCTGAGGCTGGGGATTGCTTGAGTCTGTGGTACCCCGGGCAATGAGAGCCTGCGGTTCCACAGGCAAAAATAGCGAGACCTAGTCTCAAAAAAAAAAAAAAAAAAGAAAAAAAAGAAAAAAAAATCACGGATCATTCAGAGAGGCGAGTCGTATGGTCTGTGAGCCCCATCTCAATAAAGCTGCAAGCAAGCAGTTTCGAAAAAAAGCAAAGATGAAGGCAGGCGGGGTGGTGGTCAGCCTGACCCTCCAGCGCCCCACACTCCTGGCCTTGCGCAGGGAGGCTGGGAACTGAGTCCACTCAGCCCGGAAGGCAGTTAAGATGAGGAAGACATGAGAGGAGCCCTGATGCTTTGCCCAGAGGGCGAAGCTGGCAGCCTGGAGCGGAGGAGTGGCCTTTCTGGTCCAGAGAGTGACTCCACAGGCCTGTGGAGACTCCTGGGAGCTGCCCAGACTGGGCAGACGTTAGGGAAAATGGACAAGCAGGCGGGCTTCTGGGCTGAACTGGTGGGCTGAAAGCCTGCCCTTCCTGGGAAAATGCACGGGGCCACAGGAACATCTCTCCCCAGGAGAGACAGAGGGCCAGGAAGAATGGTGCACCCCCACTTCCCACGAGAAAGGAGCCCAGACACAAGAAGGGGTGTCACGGGTCTGCTGGCTGAGAGTGGGAGAGCACCCTGTGGGTGAGGGGAGTGCTCCAGGAAGGTGGGGATGCAGGGGTGGGTGGGGCCTTGCTGGGAAGGAGAGGGCAGGTTGGGGGCTGGGAAGGGACCCTCAACCGTGCCTTCTTGCCAGAGAGGCCCCTGGACCCTGGGTCCTCTGAGCATGCAGCTGGCACTGTCCCTGGCTGGCTGCTCACCGGTCCTGCAGCCGGTCCTGCGTGTCCTTGAGCCGGGCCTTCAGGTGCCGGATGCACACCTCCTTCTGCTGCAGCGGGGTCAGGTACTGCTCCGGGGCGGGGGGCTTGATGCCATGGTTGTCACTGCACAGCATGTACTTCATGGAGCGCCTGCAAGGGGGAGGTGGCCAGTGGGTGGGGAGGCCATGGCTAGGCCAGGCCCAGGTATTGTGCCTCCGAGGAGTGAGGGGACCACTAACCAGCCTGGTCCTGCAGGCACCGAGCCTGGGTGACCATGAGAACCCAGGAAATGGTTCTTACTAAGACTCTTCCCAGCATCGGAGTGGGGAGCCCAGGGCCCCTCTGGTTAGGGGTGGGGACACATATACAGCGTATGCACGCAGGCGGCCATGCATGAACACCACCCCCATCAATCTAGCCCCCCTGGTGTAACCCTAGTGCTTCAGTGTCCATCTGCCACCCAGGCTGCGGTGAGAGAGGTCTCCTCCTCTACCGCATTCGCCCTGGGCCTGTGTAGACCTGGAGTCACAGCATGCAGGAGGAAACAGCAGAGAGCCTGCATACAGCCTGGTTTGTGGGCCAGGAAGGGCTGGGGGAGCAGTCCAGTGGGTACGGCACTGCACTCTCCACAATACTCTGACACCCTCCACGCCCATCCTCATGTACACGCAGGTGGGCACAACACCCTTGCACACGCACTTGGCATGCTCATTTGAGTCTCTGCCTCACAACCAAGAAGGTGCACACGTGTGCCCATGTGCCTCCCTGTGTCCTCACAGGTACCAGGACTCCAGCCCATGTGTGCGCTCACAGCCCCTTTCCCCTGCATGTGCACACGCACGCTCTGGGGGCCATACGGCCACTCACAAGGACACCCACTGGCTCTGGCATCGGTAGCTAGCACTTTGAGGTGGCAGCCACGTGCTCCCCAACACAGGGAGGCACAGATGAGCAGTTCCACCAGTGCAAAAGAGGGGGATCCCCACCCAGAAGAGGAGGGCCCAGGGTTTCACCTAGGGAAGGCGAGCCCCCAGCTCTGCCAACAGTGCCCTGGCTGCCTCAACTGCCAGCTTCCTGCCCGCTGCTGGTCTGCTCGGTAAGAGCCACCCTGGTCTGGGCTGAGGTGCAGGCATGGTCCATACAGCTTCGCAAGGCCTGAGGCCACCCAGCTCTGCTGCTTGAGGGGTGGACACGCCTGCATCTAGGGAGCAGCCATGGCCTTTCATGGGCCAAGCAGACTGGTGAGGCTGGTGAGGCTGGTCTGCTGAAGCAGCCAAGATGGCGGTTGCTTTAAAGTTATACAGAAACCATCTCCGGCTTACTGAGGAAAAGGCTTTTGGGACTTGTAAACTGTTGGGGAGAAGATGGGGAAGGAAGTAGAGAGAAGGCCTTCATCTCATGGTCCCTAGATTTAACTCAAATTCTATCTGGCCGGGGCCCCGGGCATCCTGTCTTGAGGGCTCTAAGCACTCCTTCCCCTGAGAGAAGCCAGCCAGCCTGGTCCTGGCCTGAGGCTCATGTGTGAGCCTTGGAGACATCCTGGCGCCCTGGGGACCTCAGCTGGAGGGGTACAGATCTATGGTAACAGGAGTTTTTTTCTGTCACATGTGGGGTGAAGGAACCAAGATTAGAGCGGAAGTCACTATTTTCATTTTTCCCATTTGCTTCCATGAGCATTGTCCCCCCAATATAACATTTAATGCTCATGGTTTTACTCACTAGCCCTGTCTTTGTGTAATATAGATAGGTACGCAGGTAGCTAGATATAAAAATAGACTATTTTAAAAGATTGTAAAATGTACTTACATTTTTAAGATATTTATTATATATTTTATATTTCAATAGTTAAAATATACTGTAATTCTCATCTCTTGACTCTTCATGCCTTCCGATGTGCGGCGAGGCCCTCCATTCACCCAGGAGCAAGGAGACCCTCACGGACCAAGGGGACTGAATGAGAAGCCCAGGATCACCCAGAAGCCCCACCTCCACTTGCATTTCAATGCTGGGGAAACAAGAGTCCTACAGTTCCTACTTCCTGGTCTTGGAGACCCACAGCTCCTCTTTCCTTGTCTCCCAGGCTGACCCTGCTTTTCCTCTGGTCTGTCTGACCTGGGAGCACACTCTGTAACCTGTGTCACCTTCCACACAGCTCCCTCTGCCGCTCCCAAAGCGTCCCACCGAGACCCAGTTGAAGCGCTTATCTTTGGTCTATGCAGCTGGGTCTTCATGTCCATCTGACAGACAGAACCGAGCCTCAGGGAGAAGGGACTTGCTCAAGGTCCCCCAGTGGGGTGTGTGCGAGCTTTGCTGGGGTGGCTGGTACCCCCACCACGCCCCACCCCCAGAGCACCCAGGCTGGAGGGGAGGGCTGGTTACCTGGGCGTGGGGCTGCTGTCACTGCCTTTGCAGGAGCCCGAGTTGCTGCTGCTGCTGAGAGAAGAGGTGCCATAGGCATCTCGCACACTCACAGGTGGGGAGGTGCGCCTGGAGGCGGGAAGAAGAGGCAGGTGCTCATTCTGGCTGGTGGGCAGCTGCGGGCACTGGGCGAACACCGCCAGGCCGCTGCGGCCCAAAGGGCCCCCGCTTTGGGGTCACCGCCGGGCAGAGAAGCAGAGGGGGGGAGGGGGAGACACAGACAGGGGTGACAGAACAGACAGCACCAATCAAGATGGAAAAACCAGAAGGAGGTAGGTCTACCTGGCATCCCAGGACAAGAATGGAGGCTGGGCAGGGCTGGGGGCCGAGGGTGGGGTCCCATCTGCCCTTACCAAGGGGCTCTCAACTTCCAGGCACCCCAAGCCCAAGGAGGAGGGCCCTGCGCAGACTGAGACAGAGGCAGAGAAGAATGAGGGGGGCTGGCTGGGGGGCACACCAGGGTGGAAATCAAAGAGGTCAGCTGAGCCTGGGGAGGCTGTGCGATATCCCTGCAGGGACTGGGGAGACCAAGCAGTGACACGGGCGATGCAGGGGTTCACTGGCTCAGTTCTTCGGTGAGCTTCATGCCCAGCGTCCTTTGCGCTCCAGGGGCAGGCGGGCACGGGCAAACCCATCTGGGAATTTCCCAAGATGGGAAAACGGGAGCAACAACTTGCTCAGACGGACTGCAGGTAGCAGGCAGGGTGGGGACAGAGGTCCTCCCGCCTCCCGCCCTCTGAGGCCAATCTCTTGGGTCGGGGCGAGACTCACCTGCGGGATCCGGCAGAGGCCCGTCGACTGCTTGGGAGGGACATGGCCATGAGGCTGCGGGTCCGGGTGAGGGGCGGGATGGGCGGTGTCCCCGGGGCTGAGGAGAGAGGGCGGGTTGGGGGGGCCGCGGGGAGGGCCGGGCCGGGCCACGTCATCCTTTCGCTGGGGCCACTGCCCGGCATGGTTCTCCTCTCGCTCTTCAGCGGGACCGAGCGAGGGCCTGGCTCAGGCCACAGCTGCTCCACCAGTGACTTTAGCCGCTCCCGCCACCCGACTCAAAATCGCGATCCGCAGAGCCTCAGGAGCAGCCAGAACATGGTGCAACCCTACGTTGTCCGGGCGAGCGAACGGCCCCAGAGGGAGCGAAGGTCTTGCCCAAGGTCACGCGGTCATCAGAGCAGGCCTGCACTGAGCCCTCTATGCTACGGACTGGGATCCCAGATCCCGGACACTCAGACCCCCCCCCTGCGTTGGTCAGTCCTCCCTCCTCGGCGGGGGGTGCAGGCTGGAGGACTCCTGGAGCAGGCCAGGGGCCCCAAGTTAGGTGGGCTAGTCTCGACGTCACCTTCCCAGAGTGCCTGTTGGTGCGTGGCTCGGGGGGCTTCCAGTCTACAGGGGAGACAAGACAGACCAACATACCAGCACACGTGTAGAAAGACATATGGATACGCACAAACAGGGCAAGGTGCGCTGTCCCAGCTATTCCAACACGTGCCACACAGGTCTCCATGAATGAGCTCAGGCAGCTGCCCACGATGCAGGACGTGCAGCCAGCCACCCCCGCCGCAGCATGCAGCTGCACAAAGGCATGCCTGCCACACCCTCCTGTGCAAATGTGCATGCTGCTTCTGATGTGCGCTGGGAACTCTGGGCTTGGGCAAAGCAGATGCAGGCTGGGGTGGGGCAGAGGGCCTCCTCTGGGGGTATCTCAGGTGGGACCCAGTAGGAAGTGAGCAGGCCTACAGAGGACCTATCTTTGGCCCTCTTGACAAGTGGGTGGGAGGACTTGGGCCCTCTGTCTCCTGCCCTGGGTCCTTAGGCCCCTTGCCAGTATAGGAGCTCAGGAGCCGGCAGGGTCTTTGCAGGGGAGAGGCTCCAGGCTGGGCTGGGTGTTGCTGCTTTGGGGAGGAGGCCTGCACCAGGAGCTCAGCTGCTAGAGCCTGTGCCAGCTTCAGAGACCCCAGGCCCTTCCTTCATGCTCAGAGCAGGGACGAGGGACAGTAGCCTGGGTGACAGGAGTCCCAACTGAGGACATGGTACCCCAGAGCTTCCCCATGCCGGGAGAAAAGCGTTCACTGAGCCCATTCCATGCCAGCCCCATGCCAAGCACATTACGTACATTACGCCATCGACTCCTCCCAACAACCCTATGAGGAAGTGCTGTGATTAGTCCCTCCATAGACAAGAGATATGAGCCTCCGAGAGAGGCAGGAGCTGCCCCGAGTCATACTCCTGGTGTGTGAGCCAGGCCAGCACCAGGTACTGAGGGTTGGACCTCAGTCCCGGAGTCCCCAACCCAGGGCGCCACCCCTTCCCACGTCAGGGACTCCCAGGAGTCTGGTCATCCTGGCCGGTGGCCGGGCTGCCTGCTGGGTGGACAAAGGCGCTGCTCAGGTGGCCTGTTTCCTGGCTGTGACACAGAAGGCGGCCTGTTCCCCGGGAGGGCTCAGACATAGCCAGCATTGTCTGCCCGAAGGTGTCAGGTGCCAGGCGCAGGAGCCATTGACACCACACCTGTCACCTGAGCTGCTCTCCCCAGCATGGTGACATATCCCACCCATCATGCCTCAATCGCCCAGGCAGGGGCTCCTGGAACTGGAGGAAGAACCATGGGACAGGGGCTC
The DNA here is from genome assembly GCA_004024945.1 of Uropsilus gracilis. Taxonomy (NCBI): domain Eukaryota; kingdom Metazoa; phylum Chordata; class Mammalia; order Eulipotyphla; family Talpidae; genus Uropsilus; species Uropsilus gracilis. The sequence continues at coordinate 3,204 of PVHY01027805.1, read as the reverse complement.
GGGGACAATGGTACTTCCCCACACTTGTCAGCAATGCCACCGTGGGCTCGCTTCCTGGGCACAGCTGGGGGAAAGGGAAATAGTCCCTGGTGGTGGGTGAGGGTTTCAAGGATCCTCTGTGACTCCCTCCAGTGGCCAGGTTCTGAGTACTTTTCTAAGCGTTAGATCATTATTTCAAATAATGTTTCAAGGCAGGTTTATTATCACCTTTGGGTTCAGGTCACACAGTTAGGGTCTGATGGGCCCTAGTTCTCCAGACCACCTTCCCTTCAGCACTTCCTCCTCCCACCTATGGGGGGTGTGGAGGGGATGCAAAAAGGAGGCCGTGCCTTCTAAGAGGACTTCAGCAGAGACAGAGAAGGAATCAGACCCGAGAACAGGCCTCTCTTTTGAGGCAGCCTGGGGGCCTGTTGCTGAGAGCTAGGGAAGTCCAGGTGGAGTTCTGGAGGCCTCCCAGGCAAGAGGCCTGGTTTGCCTTGGAGCTACCTATGTGTGGCCTTGGTAAATGAGGGCTTTGTCCCAGCTGTCCCTGCTACTACCTTGCTTGGCAACCCTGCACCCCCCTCCTCTTCAGTTCCCTATTCCTTCCTCTCTGTGGGGAGGGGGGGTGCGGGGTGAAGAGGAGCAGGGGATGGCATTTGTACAATCTCCTGGGAGGCCAGAGCCAGCCATTCATCCGGGACTGAGGTGGAAATGGCATTTCCCCTGCTGGGATGGGACCTTGCAGGTGGGGGAGCCCTCAGGGGAAGGCAGAAGTCACCCAGGCCCAAGGGGAGCCACCTCTCCAGGAGCCTAGTCAGAGCCTCCGTGTGCACCTCACGTGCTCTCAGGGCCTCCCTCCCCTCTAGGCCCCTGAGAGGAGGCGGGTTGCTATGGCATTTGTCACCATGCCACCTGCTCAGACCGGAGTCCCGCAGGTCTGTCCCTAGGCGGCCAGAGGCTGCCACTTGCAATGGGAGGTGGAGAGGAAACCTGGAGCCCTGGGAGCTCATTGCCTCAGCCCCAGGAACACCTGTGCTTGCTCTCTCCTCCAGTCTGTCTGCCCAGCCTGCAGCATCTCCTGTGCTATCAGATGCTCACATAGACTTGGCGGGCAGGTCTCTCCTCCTGGGTCTCCCCAGTTCTTACTGTCTACTGCTTAGCTGCCACACCATGCTTGGGTTGCAACAGAGCTACCACAGGGGGTTCCAGGAAATTAAGCACCACTGATGCCCCAAACAGTAACATGATGGTTTCAACAAGCACATGTGACAGACCATGGTTGACCTAGAGTGTCTCTAAGACTCTTCTGGATCCAAAGATTCTAAGGCCCTTGATGAAACGATGGACTGGCAACTTTCTTGCCCTCCAGTTGCTAGAATTCTTGGGTTTCAGTTTCCACAACTGTAAAATTAGGACGCTGCCATCTTCAAAGAGACATTTCGTTCAACTGGCAAATCATGCAGGAGAAACCACATCCTTGGGCTAATCTAATATTCTATGTAAGTAAAAGACCCTGTGTGTATTACAAATTATCTCCTTTTTTGCAGAGAATCAGCTATCCATATAAGAAGAAAGCTACCCTAAAATCAAGGGAACAGAACAATCTGTATCTGATGACTCAAGCCCCTGACAGCTGTGGAAAGCAGAGCATTGCAACCAACAGAACGGAACTCGGAGGGTTCCTCTCTGCCAAGGCACACTGGAAGGTGAACACCCCACCCCAACAGCCAGAGAGCCAGAAAGCGAGCTCTGAGAATGCTAATGCAGAGTGAAGTGGGAGGTTCCAGCAGCCATTCTCCCCTCTCAGAGGATTAGCGCTTCCTGGGCCACCTAGGAGGAGGCATTCAGCAAACCTTCCACTGCTTTCACCACTAAGGGGCTCCTCCTGGCTGCCCGCAAAACCCGGACCTGGATTGTCAAACTCTGGCTGGACTTGGGCAGGGACATGGTGACATTTACCCAGCTCCCTCCTTGTGCCTGTCCAGGCTTCCCTCAGAGCTGGAGTCCTAGCCAGGAGCCACCAATGCCTTCTCCTCACTGTGGCAACCCCAACACAGCCTCAGGGTAGACCCACAACTAGGCCAAAATCTGTGAAGGGTTTCCAAGGCAACCAGCAGGGAACAGAGGCCTGAGGTGGCTATTATCCAGGAAGTCTCTGCAGGTCAGACTCAGATTCCAGAGCTTGGAGGGCATCCTGTGCACCAGGGGTCTATGAACCTCCTGAGAACTTACTTCAGGCACTGTTCAGGGTGGGCTCTCGCTTCCCCCTCGCCTGGGAGGTCTCCTCTAGTATCTGATGTCCACTTACACAGTCCCAAGTGAGGTCACTTTTACAAAAGGACTTTGCAGTTTAAAAAAGTACATAATATACATTTGTTCACAGAACGATGCTACTTTCATTCATAAGGATGGTTACAAACAAAATGGCGGCTGATACAGCAAGGATAGGTGACAAGGTGGCGATGTGCAACAATTCCACTGTGGGAAAGGGCTCAGTGGTGCTTCGAAAAGTTAAACAAGTAATTCCCATATGACCTGGCAATTTCAGCAGTAGGCCTATGCCCTGGAGAATAAAAATAGGTGTGCAAACAAAACTTGTACAGGAATGTTCACAGCATACGAGTCCCAACAGCCGAGGGAGAGAAACAACCCCAATGCCCAGCAAAGGAGGAACAAATAAACCAAATGTGGAACCTGCATCAAAAAGAATTTTTTTGTGTTGTTGAGACTAGGTCTCACTATGTTGCGCGGGGTAGTCCTGATCCTGCGGACTCGAGAGATCCCCAGTCTCAGCCTCCCAGATAGCTGGGATTACAGGCGCCCACCACCGCACCTGACTGCTTTTTTGAGACCAGATCTCACTATGTTGCATAAGGTAGTCTTGAACCCAAGAACTCAAATGATGCCGAGCCTCTTGCCTCCCAGTGCTTGGATTATAGGCACATGCCACCACTCTCAGCGAGGCATATCATTTTGAAACAGGGTAAAAAGAGACTTTCTGACTTGATTTAACTGTTTACAGCTATTTGCCTGCTACTCTTTACAAAGCAGGCTACACACTCTTCATTAGCATTTTCACTGATCACCTTTACCATTGATATGCAAAAGCCAGCCAACTGCTCTCTGCTTTCAGCTCCAAAAACTGCAGAAAAGAAAAACTTTAAAACACAGTTTAAACTTTCCACTCGTGGGTCCTTACCACCATCCCCAGCCTTCTCAGCC
>PVHY01027804.1:0-15871 GCA_004024945.1 Uropsilus gracilis | reverse complement strand
CCATGAAGAAAAGTCAAAACAAGCCAAGAACCAAATTGAAGTACACAGCTTGGGGGGGAGGTGGGACAGGGTGGGAACAGTCAGGGAGGGGGGTGAACCCCAGAGATAACAGAGATGTGAAATTTATATATAAATAAATTATTTTTAAAATAAATAAATATAGCAAAAATGGTGAGATGTCACTTCCAGAATTAGGTTACAAAAAAGCCTGTGGCTTGTCAAAGTACACACGCACTCTCATTCTGATTCAATCATTTTTGAGAAGTTCTTACATGAACTTGAAGGAAGAAGTAATGCAGGAGGCAAAACTAAACCTTTTTAAAAACAAAACGTTTTAAAAACTGCACATTTGGAGAGGAAAAGACTGAAATCATGAAAGAACATAATACTAATGTTATAATGATTCTCCTAGACAACAGAATAATAAACAACAAAATGAAAGTTTTAAATGATGAAAAACAAAAGCAATAAAATGAGACTATCAGTCCAAGAGGTCCAATACCTACCTCCTCCTCACCCCTCCCCCACAAGATGGCTGCAGGAGAACAGAAAATGAAGGAAAATAAATTATCAAAGAAACAGCAATAAAGTTTGCTAGAACAACAACAAAGCATTTACAGATTGAAAGAATCTATGAGCATTAAACACAAGAAAAAGAACTGTATGCCAAAGTTACATAAATTTGAAATTTCAGAATGCTAAGAATAAGGACAAGTTTCTCAAACCTTTCAAAAAGGGTAAGGAGAAGAAAGGTAAACTACTAAAACTGTATTCTAATTGTATAAGTTTTATTAATAACAATCCTGGAAATTAGAAGACAGTGGAATAATGACCAGAAAATACTGTAGGAAATTATTTCCTGTTAGGACTTGTGTTTAGAATGAAGAAGAAAATGAGACAAAAGCGATTAGCGATCTGTGAGGCTAGCCCACAGAAAACATGTCCAGGTCCAACTTTTTTTTTTTTAATCAAAGGGTAGTTTATTAAAAAAGAATCAAAACAGCAACTCAAAGTACCAGTGCGTACATTGTACACATTTAAATGACTCACAAGAACTAAGTTTTTTCATATAGATTGAGCTCACACCACCTTGTTCATCAAAAGATGTTCAAGGAGAAATCTGATTCCAAACCACATTCGAGATTGCCACCTTCAACAGATCCCATTTCAAACATGCAACGCCACCACTGGTGATAAAGCTTTGGAATGGTGCTCGTTTTATTATTTCACTACAAATAGGATAGAAAGCAAGATAAATTGAGAATTTATTTCAAAATAGAATGGAAGCTGTCATGTCTACAACAGCACTCCTCACTCCTCTGCTGCCATTTTTATCAAGCACTCCTTGTCAATCTTGAAGATCTCCGACCCTCTTCACTGGACAGAAGCCCCTCTTCTTTTGTAGAAGTTGATGGATGGTTCATTCCACTCCGCTACCAGGAAGTGATACTGCTGCAGCACCATTTCATGGCAACCTGGCTTAGGTTCTTCAGAATTCTGATCCTATGCCAAAGCCTCCATAATCACTCATCACAAAGAAGTCCTCAAGATACAACGGTTTGCCTATCTAAGGATCATAGGTAAAATAGTACATCGCAAAACCAACGCTGTGTCCTTCCGGCGTCCGATGTTAGAAGGGTGCTCTCCAAAACCATTCTCTAAGCAGATCTTTTTTTGTTAATACTACTTGCTCTTCCATGTATTCACATCTAGCCAATTCCTTGATCAGCTGCAGGATGTTACTACAGTCGCCAGCAGTAGCCATGAGGATCACGAATTTAGCCATTTTCGTCTTTTGCTTTTCTTCCCTTTGCAGACCAGGCCCCTGCACTTGAACAGTAGGAGGAAGTGGTTCCTCATTCGTCTCCCAGGAGCGTTCTCTTCTCAGTCAGGCTGGCACCATGACCTAGCAAACCTCTATGTGCAACTGGAAAGCTTCCGCAGACTCGCAACTAGGGCCCAGGTCCAACTCTTTTGTTTTTTGAGACTAGGTCTCGCTATTTTTGCCCATGGAACCGCAGACTCACGTTGCCCGGGGTACCACAGACTCAAGCAATCCCCAGCCTCAGCTTCCCAGGTAGCTGGGATTACTGGCGCACTCCACCACGCCCACCTATTTTTTGGGACTAAGTCTCTCTGGGTTGCCCCGAGTGGGACTTGAACCACGATCCCTAGCCCCAGCCACTTCATAAGCTGAAGCTTATAGGCACCAACCACCGTGCCCAGCTCCAGGTCCAACTTGAAATGAAGTTGTGAAGCCTGTTATATACCTCAGTAAGAAAATGTTACAATGGGGGCCGGGCGCGGTGGCATGCATCTTTAATCCCAGCCTAGAAAGGGAGGCCAAGACTAAGAATTGCTTGAGTCGTGGGTTCAAGACCCGCCCCAGGGCAACATAACAAGACTTAGTCTCAAAAAATAACTGGGCATGGTGGTGTGCACCTGTAATCCCAGCTATATGGGAGGCTGATGCTGAGAGGCTGACGCTTGAGTCCGTGGTACCCTGGGCAACATGAGTCTGTGGTTTCCCAGGCAACATAGTGAGACCTAGTCTCAAAAAAAAAAAAAAATTACAATGATGTAATGAAAAAATAGCAAAGCGTACGTGACATACAGCAGGAAAAATGCAGGCATGCGTGATAACAAAAAATTACCTGTGGGGACAATGTTCATTAGTAATAGGTCATACATCTCTTGAGACATTCCAAAGAGGTTAAAAAGCCGGGTTAAAAAGACATGCTGTTGCCCAACCTCTAGTGTGCCAGAGGGGACTAGAGAGATAGGAAGTGTTCCTCTTATCTGAAGCTCCATCTCTCTACCTGCTTCCACATTCCACAATTTCCAAGCTATAATTCTATACCATACACATATATCTACTAGAAAATTTAAAATATCAATCAAATGAGTAGAATAAAGATTTCAGATATGCAAGACCTAAAAAAATTTGCTTCTGTGCATATTTTCTCAGGAAATTACTAAAATATATTTGAGTACCAACATGATACTGCATGTATCAGCATAACAATGTGGAGAAATAGAAACAGGATGTGCAAGCAAGTGGAGTTGGAAAATAAACCTCCCTCCTGACAGTGAAAGAAGATGCTCAAATGACAGCTGGATGGCATATTGAGAAGTAACTAGGTCGTATCAGAGCAAGTCTAAGAGATCAATGTCTTGAGAGGAGTTTCGGGTAAGTTGGTGGAGTTGATGTTGACGTGGTAATAACTACACACAGAGGCCGAGCATGGTGGCTCATGCCTGTAAGCTTCAGCCTATGAAGCGACCGGGGTTAGGGATCGCGGTTCGAGTCCCCCTTGGGGCCCATAGTGAGACCTAGTTCCAAAAAAAAAGCTGGGCATGGTGGCACATGCCCGTAATCCCAGCTACCTGGGAAGCTGAGGCTGGGGATTGCTTGAGTCTGTGGTACCCTGGGCAACAAGAGCCTGCAGTTCTGTGGGCAAAAATAGCGAGACCTAGTCTCCAAAAAAAAAAAAAAAAAAAAAAAAAAAAAAAAAAAAAAAAAAAAAAAAAAAAAAAAAAAACTACACAGAAAACTAAGTGAACAACAAAAGAAAATATATTCATGCCAGGAAAACAAAAATACTTTCAGGGATAGAAAAGAATGATTTATTATGTAACTCGTAACTCTCCTCTAAATAATACTTCATGATTATAATGTTCACACTGAGTACTACCCTAAGTAAAATAACAATTTAATCATATTGGGAGATGGGAGGATAAGAAGGATGCACTAGTGTTTGGTGGGTCAGGAGGGGAAAGATAAGCAAATCCTCAAGAGATAATACCTGAAGTTGAAAAATCAATAAATAGAACATAAGCTTGTATTTTTAGAAACATGGAGATAATACTAATAGTGTCAGGTAAAAAACTGAAAGTTGTTGCCTCTGGAGAGGAAAATGGAAATATAGTTGAACTATGAGTTGAACTTAAAAAAACTATGTTAACTATTATGAACATACTTTCTTATTAACTATAAAAATCAAGAGAAAATAAGGCAGATGACATGTATCACAGAACAGCATCCATGATATAAAAGTTTAAAAACTAAGTTGTTTACCAAACAGAAAATGTGCAGAAGAACTAAATAAGCACTTCTTCGAAGAAGACATACAGATGGGCCGGGCACGGTGGCTCGTGCCTGTAAGCGTCTGCCTATGAAGCGGCCGGGGCTAGGGATCGCGGTTCAAGTCCCGCCTGGGGCCTGTAGCGAGACCTAGTTCCAAAAAAAAGCTGGGTGTGGTGGCGCGCGCTTGCTGAGGCTGAGGATTGTTGAGTCCATGGTACCCTGTGGTACCCTGGGCAATGAGAGCCTGCGGTTCCACGGGCAAAAATAGCAAGACCTAGTCTCAAAAAAAAAAAAAAAAAAAAAAAGACATACAGATGGTCAAGCATATCACTTATCAGAGAAATGCATAGCAAAACCACCTCACACCTGTGAGGATGGCCAATATTAAAAACAAACAAAAACAATAACAAATGCTGGTGCAGGTGTAGAGATAAAGGAATGCTGTTACATTGTTGATAGAAATGTAGAATGGTCTAGTCCCTATAAAAACTGTGTGGAGTTTCCTTAAAACACTGAATATAGGTCTGCCTTATGATCCAGATTCCACTCCTAGGTAATTTACCTCAAAAAACACGTGGCTTTCAAGACTGATGTCTATTCTTGCTGAAGCACTATTTACAATAGCCAAGATACGGAAATAACCTAAATGTCCCCAAATAGATGAGTGGATCAAGAAGATATGATATAGGCCAGGTGTGGCGGTGCATGTCTGTAATCCAAGCACTGGGAGGCAAAAAAAAACAGGGCTTGCTTGAGTTCATGGGTTCCAGACTACCCTGGGCAACATTTCGAGACCTGGTCTCGAAAAAATTCGGGCTCAGTCCGTGGTACCCCAGGCAATGTGAGCCTGTGGTTCCATGGGCAAAAATGGCAAGACCTAGTCTCAACAACAACAAAAAAAGTGTAAACCCATACTCATAGTAAATATATTGTCATGTAAATCAACATCACCTCAAATATAATTTACTAATGGTGAACTTAATGCAGATGGCTTTGAATGGTATAGACCTGAAACCTATATAATATTATAATGCACTGTTATGTCAATAAAAACAAATAAAAACCAAATTGAGGAATAATAGCACAATTCTCTTAAAATTTTTATATGTATATACAAATATTTGATATGTAGTGAAAAGGATTCACACTACACTCTTCATTATGATTACTTAGAGGAAGTGAGATGGAAGAACTAATTTTTTATATTAAATATCCATATTATTTAAGTGCATAGATTTTTGTGTGCACATCAAATACTTAGTGTGACTGATAATTTTTGCCGCTAAGCTTCTATCTTCAAGCAGCACAATACAAGTTTTTCACAGATTATCTTAGAAGCTTAACCGCGTACCCAGTCCCTCTGGGTTGGCTGGTCACACCCATCAGGCAGGTACTCAGTAAAAGTTAGTGCTGTAGTATTGGATCTGATCAGAGCAACAAAGAACCCGTTGTACCACTCACTGCCACCAGATGTCAGATCTCCATCAGAAGTCCTTGTGGAGGTTCCTCATTTTCCTCACTCCAACGCCTCATGAAAGCACTTGATCTCACCAGGTCTTGGTATAAATTGTTTAAAACCTCTTTCTCTTAGACGAAGGTGAGAATCTTTTAGGATAAAGAACATTTATTTTCTCTGAGACCCATAGTGTTGGGTACTGGCCTTCATTCAGTAGGTAAATATTTGTTTGTTTATTTGTTTGTTTAGAGACTAGGTTTCGCTATTTTTTGCCCGTGGAACCACAGGCTCTCGTTGCCCCGGGTACCACAGGACTCAAGCAATCCCCAGCCTCAGCTTCCCAGGTAGCTGGAATTACAGGCGCGCACCACCACACCCAGCTATATTTTTTGGAACTAGGTCTCGCTGCGGGCCCCAAGTGGGACTCGAACCGTGATCCCTATACCCGGCCACTTCATAGGCTGAAGCTTACAGGCACGAGCCACTGTGCCTGGCCAGGTAAATATTTTAGAATGAATAACTGGGTGGGTTCATGCATGTATCTCTGAACCTGAACAAAACCCCACAATTCTGTCCACACTTCCCCAACAATCAATCAAAAAATATTAATTGCAATCAACTAAGTCCTACTCAGAGCTAGAGCAAGAGAATAAATAATGTATAACTGAAATCGCTCCTTGGGTAAAATCCCTTCAACTCCTAAGACTTTGAGGTGGAGATGCCCCTTCTGCCCTCCAGGATGGTTTCTGTCTCAGTGTGGGAGCAGAAATGTGCTGCTGTCCTTGGGGAGATCCCGCCTTGGTGTGGTTGGCAAAACCTAGCCCTAGGCAGCTTCCAAGACTGATGAAGGAAACACATTTCAAACATGAAACAGACCAAGTAATGGTTTACAGCTAGATCCCCTCTAACGTACCTCAGTCCTCACAGGCCACCAACAGACCACCAGCTGCTCATATTTTCTACATCAGAGGGCCTCTGAGTGTTCCCCTCTACCTTCCCAGAGCATATTATTGAGGAACTTTGCAAGTCATAGAGGCAATTAGGGCAGGGGGGAGGGTCAGGAGCTCAAACAGCTGTGGCATTTGGACTGGGAGTCAAGAATCCCCAGGGGGTGGGAAGAGATGAGCTTCTAGGGAAGAGGGGTGGAGACTAGAGCTTGAAAATCGGTGAGTTCTGCTCAGTGTCACAGCTCAGAAGAATATGCATTGTGACTCATTCTCCTCCTAGGTCCCCCCCCCATCTAATTAGCAGATGAGTGTAAAAAGTCAGAAGTCCTTCTCTCTCCCTCCTGGCATTCTGCAGTCACCTCCACCTTTCCACTTCTCTCACACCCCTTCAACTTGCTTCACAGTCCAAGCAGGCCTGGGAAAGAAATGCGGAGTTTCCAGGGACTTGGAGAGCTAGTGAGAGTGCACATTTGGAAAGAAGCATAAGCCCAGGTTCCATACCATCATCATCATAGGGTAATTAGCAATCTGTTTTGTCCAAGAGTATCCTAATTTAACCACTGAAAGTTTCACACCCTCGAAACTCCTTCATTCCTGGGAAATCAGATAGTAGGATCCAGGCTTTCTTGGTTCCAACACACTACATAATCCTAGTAATTCCCTTCTCTCTGAACCTGTTACCTATTTTCCAGCTCTTTCCAGAAGTGCATGCACTTATTCGTTGTATTCCCTATGCTACTTTCTGTCACACATTAGATATACATTATAAATATCTTATGTCCTATTTACTAGACATTCAACTTCCTTTTTCTTTTCTTTTTTGAGGCTAGGTCTCACTATTTTTGCCCGTGGAACTGCAGACTCATGTTGCCCGGGGTACCACAGACTCAGGCAATCCCCAGCCTCAGCTTCCCAGGTAGCTGGGATTACAGGCGCATGCCACCATGCCCAGCTAATTTTTGGAACTAGGTCTCGCTATATTGTCCCAGGTGGGACTCAAACTGCGATCCCTGGTCCCTGCCACAGCTTCCTAGACTGCCGCTTATAGGCACGCGCCACGGTGCCTGGCCTAGATATTCAACCTCTTGAAGGTAACTCAGCCAAGGTTAAAGGCTTACACATTAATATGTTACTAAATCCCAGAGATCTTCACAGCCATTTTGAGGAGGGACATCAGACTCCAATAGTATACTCAAGGTGGGTCCCAACTCCTAAAACTAATTGTTAAATTTTCAGGAATTTTACAAACTGATTGTTAAACACAGCTGTTACTAAAATTAAATTATACAGAAAAATGAAACAAAGGGTCAGACAAAACCAAACCAATGACAGCCCTTGACACCTGACTGTAAAACTGAGGCAACCAGAAGGGGACGGTAGCAGGATGGGGCCAGGGTGGAAGATTATTGGAACTTTGGTGATGAGCATTCTGTGAAATGAATATTTGTAGTGGGTTGAAACTATGACCACTAATGCAAACACAATGATACAAACCAACTTGACCTTAATCTAACTGGGGAAAAATTATTGTATTAACTCATATGCACATTGAAGACAAAGCTAAGGAGTATTCAGAATTTATCATGTCCTAATTATTTACTATTCTCTATAATCTTAAGGTTATTGCACCTATTGTAACTGATAGAAATACTGTCTTATGATATGTTATTGTGCATCTCTTTCCAAGTCTGTGATAGTGGTTTGAAATTGGTGTGGTGGGAGTATTTATATTATGAAAATCAGCAAACCTACTAACCATGTCTGCTGTCACACTAAAGCTGGCGCTAAATACCTACCAGCACACCATTGGTCACAATACTACTACTGTTGCTCCATCTTTTCATCAACTCTATCATCCTCTTCCCTTCTGGTCTGCATTTCCAGATTTCCTCCACTCTTGGAAAATAGAAACCAAAAGCAGGATAATCACTTAAAAACCAATTAGCTAATAGATCTGAAACTAGGGGGAGGAAACACAGATGCACTGCAAATGATCTGTAGGAATTTTGTGGCTCTTCACCTTCTAGAAGATCCTCTGTCCATAACTCGTCCATAATGTAGGACTTTGATCAGTCTAGCCCAGGGATCTTGGTAGATAGTGCCCCCAAAAGACTGAAAAGGGCATGTACACAATGGAATATTATTCATCAATCAAAAAAGACAAACTTATGTCATTTGCGGCAATATGAATGGCAATAGAAGGAATCATGCTAGCAGAAATAATCCAGAAAGAAAAAGAGAAAAAAAGCCAGGCACAGTGGTATGTGCCTATAAGCATCAGCGTATGAAGCGACTGGGGCTAGGGATCACGGTTCAAGTCTCGTTTGGGGCAATTTAGTGAGACCTAGTCCCAAAAAATAACTGGGCACGGAGGCGCACGCCAATAATCCCAGCTACCTGGGAAACTGAGGTTGGGGATTGCTTGAGTCCATGGTACCCCGGGCAACGTGAGCCTGTGGTTCCACAGGCAAAAACAGCGAGACCTAAACTCAAAAGAAAGAAAAAGAGAAATACTGGATGGTCTCACTTACATGAGGGATACAGGGAAAACAAACAAGTGGAAAAAAAATTTTTAATTGTCAACAGAACTGAAGCATAGAGCAAGAGGGTGGAGGGTAAAGTTGGGGGAGGGATGGGCACAAGAGATTAAGATGGTTCACAAGGCCGAGCACCATGGCTCGTGCCTGTAAGCTTCAGCCTATGAAGCGGCCGGGACTAGGGATCACGGTTCAAGTCCCGTCTGGGGCCTGTAGTGAGATCTAGTTCCAAAAATATAGCGGGGCGTGGTGGTGTGCGCCTGCAATCCCAGCTACCTGGGAAGCTGAGGCTGGGGATTGCTTGAGTCTGTGGTACCCCGGGCAACGAGAGCCTGCAGTTCTGCGGGCAAAAATAGCGAGACCTAGTTTCCAAAAAAAAAAAATGGTTCACGAGTGATAAGTTGGTGGGAGAACCTCAGGGTAAACAAAGATGTAAAAATATATATATTAATTTTTTACAAATTAAAAAAACTTTTAAAAAAAAACAAAAACCAAAAAGAGCAGTGATGATCTTCCAGGTTATCTATCTTCTAGGACCATCCTAAAAGACAACTAAAGAGTTCAAAAGTGTGATAGGATGGTCCTGAAATTCAGCTGGGGAAGGAGAAAACTTCCCCACTTCTGACCTAAAATCACCTCTAAGATTAATAAATTTTATAAATCTTATAAACAGGATTATAGAATTTAAGATTGCTGGGGAAGTCTTTAGAGGTCATTCAATAATTTCCCCACTCCATCATTTCACAGATGAAGAAAGTGATTCCATTCTGCAGGGTGAAAAATAGCTTATCCAAGGTTACACAACAAATCAGTGGTCAAAACCCAGGCCTAATATCCGGAGTGGAGATTTATCCTTAACATCCCGAATACCTTTTAGAGAAATTAAATGATCTTTAGAGAATATAATTAAGAACAATCCTAAATATTCAGTACTTTTCCCTCTGTTTCTTAGAAAGAAAATACTGTGGAAAGCACCAACTAGTGCCAGGTGCAACAAGGAGACAAAGAATAAGACCTGTTGCTGTTACACAAGAATTGAATGTGGAAATGTGAAGTGACTTCTAAACCTGTTATCAGGTGGTTTGGAGCAACTGCCTCAGAGTTAGCTAGCGCTAACCCTGATCTGACTCCACAGTGAGTAGCATCGCGTTCTAAGAAGAGAAACAAACAGACCAGGTCTAGCTATGTTGCCCAGGGTGGTCTCAAACCAGTGAACTCAAGTGATTCCTAGCCTCAGCCTCCCAAGTAGCTGGGATTATAGGCACATGCCACTATGCCCAGCCTAAAGAAATTCTTGATTAGGAAGCAGGAAACAGTGAAAAGCCCACTGAGACCAATTCAGTAGACTATCCCCAAGTGTGGGAAACCTCTCCTCAAGCAGAGAAACCCACCAACAAGCAGAGGAAGAGAAGGAAGAAAAACTTCATAGGCTGACAGGTGGAGCTTTCATTCATTAAAGACATTTTGCATTTGTAACATTTGCAACCACTCTCCTTGAAAAATGAAACAAAAATTACAAAACAGGTGCCCCAACTTCTTACTAGATCTAACATATCTGAAATTACTCTATCAAGTTGTGCTATATAATTTCTAAACACTTTTATTTCTATGTTTCTCCTGTCACAAAAAAAGATAACAACCTGCACATCTTCTGACCCATATTTTGAGTGCATGTTCTTAAAAAAAAAAGCCTGGGGGGTTCTTGCCCCTGGGAATCATTGACAGGGAAGTGGGTGGTGTCTGAGGTCCCCTTCTATTCCAAAACAGGTCAGAGGTGCTGGATGTTAGGTTAGTCACACAAGAATGATATGGGATTGTGTTTTTCTGTTTGTACCTTCCTCTGAGCCACTCTAGTCTTTCGCAGTTTCAGGAAAGAGAGCTTCACCAACCAAGGAGCGCCTCCAGTTCTTCACTGGAGTACCCTGCCCTACTTAATGGTGCTTCTAGTCCCTCCTAGGGACACAGATTCTTTCACTCATTTGTCCAGTTATTCAGCATCTTCTTAAACACTGATGAAGCAAATTGAATCTAGAAGATAGAATCTTGGCTAAGGAGCTGATGTCCTAGCAATAAAATGATGTTTGGAAAGGAAGGCATCTGTCTTTTCAACTACAGCTCAGAGTACCCCAAAGGTTGATTCTCACATATAGAAGCAGTTAATAAATTAGAGATCGAACACTCAGGCCCAAAGGGATAGGCCTACTAAGGGCGAAGGAGATTTATCAGATTTTGGCTCCGTGGAATGTGGTAGAAAACCCATAGCAAAGATGGTGTGCAAAGTGTTTGTGCTTCATGACTCTACAACTCCATGACTTTACTGCCACCAAAAGAGGAGGTAGGAAAAGTGCACTCTGACTTGGGTAAAATCAGCAGGAGGGAGCCTCCAAATAGGGCTCCTCTATAATAATTAACACCTTGGGGAGGAAGGCAAGGCGAGGACTTGTGTCCCCACTGTAACTCTGAGGGAGAGGAGTCCTGGCTTTAGGGTCAGAGGCCCAACCTGCCCTGGACCACCAGGTTCTGAGAGATCTGCCGCCAAGCAGGAAGAGGCAAACATCTGGCTTAGAGAGAAAAGAATCCTAGCGGGTAGGAAAGCCCTCAGCCCCTGTCTGTCTGGGCGGGAAGAAGGGCTGACTGGGCGGGGTGGGGCGGGGCTTTCCTTGAAGACTTCGGGCTGAATCCCTCCTCCCTGGTCCCCCATTGGGTCAGTGACTCCTGCAGCCCAGCCAGCAAGGGACAAATGAGAGGAGCTGTTGGTTTTTTCCCCCTTGGTCATTGAGAATTTCCCCACATAAATACTGTGAGAGACCCTGCCCTCTCTCACTTCTCTGGACTTGGCCCTGGGCTGGACCTGGGCCCCTGGTAGTGGGCAGGGCCATGGGGAACCTGTTTATGCTCAGGGTGATTGTGGTCATATGCTATGCCACCTTCAGTACCTCTGCCTGGTAAGTGCTTTTCCCTATCTCCCACTTCACACCAAGGGAGTCCTCATTATTTCATCCCCATCCACCACTGCCTCACTTTTTCTTTTTGGCAGGTCTGTGAACAATTTCCTGATAACAGGTCCCAAGGTAGGATAATCTCTGGCTCCTGTCTTTACCCATCCCAGTTCCTAAGGGAATCCTTTGGGGAAGAAAAAGATGGGAAGGGAAGGAGACAGTGCCCGAAGTCCCTCGCCCAGAAAAACCGAAGATTGTTCCATAATGGAGAACCAAAACCCATTTGAGTCCTGTCCACATTCCTGACCTCAGATGACTTGACCTAAACCAGGAAATTCATAACCCTTTTCCCTTTGCCAGGCTTATCTGACCTATACTACTAGTGTGGCCCTTGGCGCCCAGAGTGGCATCGAGGAGTGTAAATTCCAGTTTGCTTGGGAACGCTGGAACTGCCCCGAAAATGCTCTCCAACTCTCCACTCACAACAGGCTAAGAAGTGGTAAGTGTGCACCTGTACAAAGGGATACTTTGAGAAGTATATATGGATAAGTAACATATATGTGCACAGTGAAATGAAAATGTTATCAGTGGTCTGTTGACATGCCACATCCTCTCTGAGTGACCTTCAGTGAGTAACTTTACTTTTTTCAACCCCAGTCATCATTTGAATAAGATCAGCTCTAATTAGGTCACAAGGAGTAGGAGTTGAGTGAGGTAACAGTAAGGGATCTCTATACAAATTTAATGTTAGTCTATATTTAAAATGCACACCTAGACTTGTGTTTATACACATTTATTCTGCACAGATATGCATGAAATGGAAAGGGCAAAGGCGTTGTGTTTTCAGCCCCCAAGGAGTTTCCTATCTGCCCAGTAGTCAGAAAATCCCAATAACAGAGCCAGTATCTGTAATCCCAGCTACCTGGGAGGCTGAGGCTGGAGATCACTTGAGTCTGCGGGTTCGAAACAATCCTTGGCAACATAGCAAGTCCTAGTCTCTTAAAATAATAATAATAATAATAATAACAATAATAATAATAATAATAAAATCCCAACAACAGTGAAGCTGAAAGACCACATTGAGCTTTGTCCCACTTGAGGGTTTCTGTGTGTGTGTGTGTGTGTGTGTGTGTGTGCGTACGTATATTTGCAAGCACAGTTTGTAATTATGTGCTATAATTTGCATAAAAGTTGTTACCTGAGAAGAGTTGCAGGGAAGGAAATGAAGAAAATGGGACAGAGAGAAGTGTTTTCCCAGAGGGTAATACAGAGTGGGAAGTGTGGCAATGTTTATATAGAGTTTAGTAAAGTATGAGCTCAGTAAGTGGTAACCACGACCATTATGACTACGTGGCTCCAATTTACAGTTTCATGTTAAAAAAAAATCTTTTTCTCTCTGCCAGGTTCATTTTCTTCCTAAATTCTTACTGCCTAAGGACCAGAAACAGTGACTGTCAGCAGTCTAGATTGCACTCAGGAGAGTAGAGTCCAGATCCCAATACTGCAACTTGTGAGGAGAGTGGCCTAGGTACTCTAGTTCTGTAGTGTGTGGATGTCATTTTCCACCATGGTGGGAAGGATGCTGGAGAGATATGACAGTTCTCTTAAACAGAAAGCATCTTCTTACGCTCAAAGAGGCCTGAAGGCCAGGGGAGTAGCATTGCTTTTCCCAAGTATCTGTGTTGGTTCCTCAGGGCTCAAGGTTTCAACCCTTATTTTCTCTCCAAAGCCACAAGGGAGACTTCCTTCATTCATGCTATCAGCTCTGCTGGCGTCATGCACACCATCACCAAGAACTGCAGCATGGGAGACTTTGAAAACTGTGGTTGTGATGAGTCAAAAAATGGGAAAACAGGTATGTTGGGCTCGTTGATGGGCTTTTGATAAGGGATGAGAAGAGATGAGGGGCTGTAGGATAGAGTGTGCATTACAGTCCAGGAAAGGTTGAGGGACTCAGCTTCCTCAGACCTGACTCCAGCAGCAGCCTCACTGTTGGGTACTCCCTGCCTATAGACTTTCCTGAGTTGAAATTTGGGCCATAATACCAGGGACCAGTAAGTAGCTAATGGCTTTTAGAAGGTAGCTTCTGAAAATAGAAGGCTTCTAGGAATGAGATGGCCAAAGAAAAGCTAACCCTCCTGTTTCGGCTTACAATGCCTTGTCCATAATCTGGAGCAGCTCAATAATTTGCAAACCATCTAAGACACTCAGATTTGTCACTAGTGAGGGAAGAGGTAGCTCACCGAGACTACTGTAGTAAAAAGGGGCAGAATTCCAGAATGTTTGAGCTGCAATGAACCATTGAGATCATGTAGGCCAGCTCCAGTGTTCTTACTTTAACAGTAGGTACAGAGACTAATTACTTAGAGCTGGGAAGTGCCTAAAAGGTGGGCAGCTGGCTTTAGGAACAAGGCTCCTCCCATTCCCAATGTTTCACCTTCAACCCTAGCTTCTTGTACTTCTGGAGCTCTTGGGGGGTGGTTTGGCTACCTTAGTCAAAATCATTGTGACTCTTCTCTCAGGACTTAGCAGAACTTTCTTTTCTTATGTGTAGGAGGCCATGGCTGGATTTGGGGAGGCTGTAGTGACAATGTGGACTTTGGAGAAAGGATTTCCAAACTTTTTGTGGACAGCCTGGAGAAGGGAAAGGATGCCAGAGCCCTGATGAATCTTCACAACAACAGAGCGGGCAGGCTGGTGGGTATAGGAGTTGGCCAGTGAGCCATCGGGCAGTATCCTTACATCTGTGCAGCCTTTTACAGCATACCAAGAGCTGTTTCATATCATGTTTCATATCCCAGCAACCCTGGGATGGCTACCCCCCTAGGCGCTGCATGACAGGGCTCATCAAGGCTGTCAAGTGACTTGACAAAGATACTTGACCAGCCAGGCACGGTGGTTCGTGCCTGTAAGCTTCAGCCTATGAAGCGGCAGGGGCTGGGGATCATGGTTCAAGTCCCGCCTGGGGCCTGAAGCGAGACCTAGTTCCAAAAATATAGCTGGGCGTGGTGGCGCGTGCCTGTAATCCCAGCTACCTGGGAAGCTAAAGCTGAGGACTGCTTGAGTCTGTGGTACCCCGGGCAACGTGAATCTACGGTTCCACGGGCAAAAATAGCGAGACCTAGTCTCAAAAAAAAAAAAAAGATACTTGACCAAAAGGCAATGCAATTCATCAGTACTAGAGTCGAGTGGTGAATCAGATCTTTAAGTCTAGTGCTCTCATCACTTAACATTATTTTCTAGCCCCCTGCATGAGCAGGTATTTAAGGACATAAAGTAATACAAAATCAAGGCCTTGCTTTCAGAACTTAAAATTTTAACCACTTCAAATGCATGTTCTAGGAAGTTAACAGGGGTTTATTATCCAGACTGTGTTCTAAAATCAATCTGGATTCTGACACTGATTAGGGCTTCTCTGGAAGCTTATACTCCCCCCCAACACTTCTGATAGGTTAGCAATCCTTGGAGTCTTCTCAACTCAAATCTGGAGATTTCCTCCTACATGTCCCAGGTGCCCCAGAGAAAGGGGGGAATTTTTTAAGCTAATTACCACAATACACAGACACTGGAGATTCAGACTAAGGGAGCTTTCGTCCCTCTAGGAGAGCCCACAGGACAAGCCCAAATTCTCACAAATACCCTGGTTCCCAGCTTCGAACAATAACAGTGCCTGTGATTAAATTTCCTTCATAATACATACCTTCTCAGTGATTCTTAGTTCACTTGGGCAGAGAGAGAAACAACTTCAACAAGTCATGGCATTAAGCCTAGACCCAAGGCTGTCTGACTCCAGTGACCTTTTCAACACTTGCCTGACTTGGCATAAGAATCAGTCAAAGGTTGGGGGCTGGGGGGTGGGAGAGGGGAAAAAAAAAAGAATCACCCAAAGGAGTTTTTGGGGGGTT
>PVHY01027803.1:0-15873 GCA_004024945.1 Uropsilus gracilis | reverse complement strand
ACGTCCGGGCGGCTCTGAGTGTATCCGGTGGACGTCCGGGCGGCTCCGAGCGTGTCCAGTGGACGTCCAGGCAGCTCCAAGCGTGTCCGGTGGACGTCTGGGCGGCTCCGAGTGTGTCCCGTTGATGTCCGAGCGTGTCCAGTGGATGTCCAGGCGGCTCCGAGCGTGTCCAGTGGACGTCCAAGCTGTTCCGAGCGTGTCCGGTGGACGTCCAGGTGGCTCCGAGCGTGTCCCGTTGATGTCCGAGTGTGTCCAGTGGACATCCAGGCGGCTCCGAGGGTATCCAGTGGATGTCCGGGCGGCTCAGAGCGTGTCTGGTGGACGTCTGGGCGGCTCTGAGTGTGTCCCGTTGATGTCCGAGAGTGTCCAGTGGACGTCCAGGAGTCTCGGAGCGTGTCCGGTGGACGTCTGGGCGGCTCCGAGCGTGTCCCGTTGGTGTCCGAGTGTGTCCAGTGGACGTCCGAGCTGTTCCGAGCGTGTCCGGTGGATGTCCAGGTGGCTCCGAGCGTGTCCCGTTGATGTCCGAGCGTGTCTGGTGGACGTTTGAGCTGCTCTGAGCGTGTCCAGTGGATGTCCAGGCCGCTCCGAGCGTGTCCTGTTGATGTCCGAGCGTGTCCGGTGGACGTCCAGGCGTCTCGGAGCATGTCCGGTGGACGTCCGGGCGGCTCCGAGCGTGTCCCGTTGGTGTCCGAGCATGTCCGGTGGACGTCCAGGCGGCTCCGAGCGTGTCCGGTGGACATCCGGGCGGCTCCGAGCGTGTCCCGTTGGTGTCTGAGTGTGTCCGGTGCACGTCCGGGCGGCGCGGCTCCAAGCGTGCGGCCACATCGCGGGCTCCGCCTCTTGTCCGAGGTCTCCGTCCCCTCGGACAAAGCCCCCTGTTGACTCAGCACGGCCAAGGCTCCATGCGTCTCCAGGCAGCCGTCTGGGAAGGGTCGCGATTGTCCTCAATGTTTTCTTCAAGGCTTCGGGCTGTTTCATCTTCATAATGATTCAGGTGAGCAAAGCTTTAATCACTTGTTCGGACTTCGAGCCTGGTCCGTATCCGCGCGGCTGTTACCCTGCGGGGGGGCCCCCTCCCCGCGACACCCCCCTCCGGCCTCCCGACTCCGCTGCTGTTGTGTGCTGGTCCATGGTGAGCCCTCGGTCTCTTCTTTTTCTGGACGTCCGGCCTCTTCCTGGGTGAGGGTCCGGGTTCCCGGGGCACAGCTGACCGTGCCGCTTCCATGTCCAGTCTCGGCTTTGCCTCGGGCAGCCCGTCCTGCTCTGTTCCGCTGCGTGTCACTGCTTCATCCGTGAGGTTCTGGGCCCTGACCAGGGCACCTGGCTCGCGGCCACCGTCCAAGAGCGGCTCCTCCACGGGAACGGACGTCCGCAGACGGGTGACCGGCGCGTCGTCTTTCTAAAAGAGCAAAATGTTTACTTTCGAAGAATCCTGACAATTCTTCACCTTCTTTCCGATGTCCACGGCCCGTCTAAGGGACCCTGCCTGTCCTGGGCTCTGGAGGACAGCCCAATGCTTCTGATGTCCTCACAGGGTTGGGCTGACGTTGAGGGCGCTGGTCCCTCACACTGACTTTATTTATGTGATGGAAGATCATTTTTAATTGGTGTGAAATTCTTTTGACACGAAAACACAACATCTGCGGCCTCACACGCGGTCCAGCTGCTAAATGTTCCCATCACCTCCAGCAGAAAATCCTACCCATGAAGCCCTTGCTCCCTTTCCTGATCCCCACCCAGGCCTGGGCTCCAGCTCTGGATTGACCTGTTCTGGAGATTCACACACATGGACTCACCTTAGGAAAAGGCGCCTCCTGTTCCCACATTCTCTCACTTAGTATCAAGGTTTTATGGTTCATCCTGGTTGGAGTAGGCATCAGTGGCGGGTTCTTTTTCATGGCCACATAATATTCCACTCTGGAATTTGTCTCTCCTTCCTTTTGTTTATTCGTTCATCTCTTGATGGACTCTCGAATCTTCTCTACCATCTGTCTGCTGTGACCAGCACTACTGTGAGTTTCTGGGTATTACTTATTTTGGGGTATGAAGTACATACTTAGCAGACTTGCTGGATCACTTGGTAGTTACAAATTTGCAGACACATTGTACAGCCAGCAGGTGTTTTTGTAAACCTGTCCCCTAGTTTCTGTTTCCGTCCCCCTTCTCACCAGGGCAAACCTGTCAGCCCAGACCAGTCCTGTCACTGTTGCCTGAATCCCCAACTTGGTGTGGGTTTCCCGGTGTCTCCGTACCTCCTGGCCTGAGGGGTGGGCTTGCCCTTGCTCACAGCGGTCTTTGTTCTGGAGATTCCGCTCCTACAGATGCACCTTTGCAGTAGTGGCTTGTGAGCACAGGTTACCCTGCAGCATTTTATTATCAAAAAGCTCGGAAAACAATACAAGGCGCCTTGTTCTTCGTTCATAAACACCATCAGCCTTCGCCTGCGCCTTTGTGGATATTTCATTTCCGTTGCTGTGATTCAACTGATGGTGCCAGCCGCACCGGTGAAGGGTGGGGAGCGGCGAGTTTAATTCTCCAACTAAATCAGCAGCTCGCACGTCTGGAGGATAGAAGCGCGTTCGTTTCTCAAGTAATTAAGTGACCATGTTAAATGATCTTATTAGCCTGATAACGAGTGGGCTGTTCTGGAGTTCTCTGCGGTAATCGGCCGAGCTGTGTTCTTTCCGCTGTGATTATGCAGCGGATCCATCACCCCGGCCGCCGGGGCCCACAGCTCCACGCTGCCGTGAAGGTGCCGCCAGTGGTGATGAACGCCGGCTGCGTAGACGCCGAGCCAGGAACCATGGTCCCGAGTGGGTGGGCGCCCGGTTGCAGGTCTTCACGGCGCAGACCACGCTCTCCTGGAAACAAGGACCCCTGCCTGGCTGGCCGTGCTGGTCATGAAGCCTGACCCCCGGCCTGCTGACTCTGCTCCCCTGTGGCTCCTGCGGGAGCTGAATGAGTTCTTAGCCACCCTGTGCACACGCTCACCCCGCCCGAGTCGCTGATCCTGCACACCCCCTTCCGCATCTGCGGGCACAGCCCTGCAACCTCGCGCCAGAGCCACCGCTGAGCTGGGGCGCGAGCCTGGTCCACTGGCCCTCCACGGAGTCCTCGTGGCCACGTGGATGCGGGTGGCGCTGGCTGCTGTTCCAGTGGCTTTTTTTGGTCTTGCCTGCAGCCTCCTTCATGGCCAGACCCTCCGCCGGCCCGGGTACGGGCCAGCCCACATGGCCCACCACAGCTATCCACCAGCTGCGTCTTCTGCTGTTAGGGGCTCCCTTGTGAGAAAGAAGAATGAGACGGAAGAGATGGACAGCGATCTGTGAGGCCAGCCCGCAGAACGGGGGTCCTGGAAACATGTCCAGGTCCAACTTTAATGAAGTCGTAAAGTCCCTTCTATGCCCAGCAAGGAAATGTCACAGCGATGTCATGAGGAAGGAGCAGAGCGTAGGTGACACGCAGCAGGGAGGATGCGGGGATGCTGATAACAGGAGGATTTACCTGGTGGGGCAACAGCCATCACTAAGAGGTCCTATGTCTCTTGGGACATTCCACACAGGTCAGGATGCTGGGTGACAGGTGGGAGACGTGCTGTGGCCCACCCTCTAGTGTGCCCGAGGGAGCTGGAGAGACGGGAGGTGTTCCTCTTACCTGAAGCTCCATCTCCCCACTTGCTTCCACATTCCACGAATGGAGAGATGGAGACATAGAGAGATAGAGAATAAGAAATGACACAGAAGAGATGTATAGTGAGCGATCTGTGAGGGCAGCCCGCAGCATGGGGATCCTGGGAAGCACGTCCAGGAGCAGAGCATCCATGACACGCAGCAGGAAGGATGCGGAGATGGTGATAACAGGAGGATTTGCCTGGTGGGGCAACAGCCATCACTAACAGGTCCTATGTCTCTTGGGACATTCCAAAGAGCTCAGGACGCTGGGTGGCAGGTGAGAGACAGAAGGGGCTAGAAAAAAAAAGAAATCATGTTCTAAGGTGTATCTTCCCAACCTGCGTCCACACCCCGCAACCCATGAGCTGCGTCACCTGCCAGCTCGTCCAAGGTGTGGCCCGTCTCTAGGCTTCCTCCTGGCTGACGCTGGTGCAGCTGTTACGGGCCTAAGACTTATCTTTCTTCAGCTCGCTCTTTCCTTTTAGAGAAATTGTAGGAACATTCCAGAAATAGCGGCGGGTTTACTACTCACGCTGTTTCTCATCGACGAGCAGGAGCGGCCGCCTAGCATGTGCTCTCCTCCTGCACACGCCGTTGGACTGTAGTTCATCATTATTTGGTGTCATCAGCAAGTTTCCATCAACATGGCTTCTGATCTCCCGCTAACGCTGACGGTGACATGGTCGTTTTTAAAAATATTCCCTAAATCTTTGGCATTTCCACCCAGAGTGCAGGTGACTCATGCTTAATTATTCTTTTTCTGAAGCGCTTGAACTCCCGGTAGCTTCTGTACTCTGTGTTCCACTCAATCACCTTCATGTTGCTACTTCTTCTGAAGGAGATGTGTTAAGAAACTTTTTTTAAAAAAAAAAAAACTTTCTTTTGAAATCAGCGCTGGAGAAATTCTTCAGATGCACAGTTTGCTTTTGCACAGGTAATTATCATTCCCATGCGCCTCGGAAACTTTTCAATGATTGAATTAATTATAAATTTGATAGAATAATCGCTATGCTCATTATAATCATCATCATTGTCATCATCATTCCTCATTGTTCATCAGAATTCCTATCCGAAGGACAATCGCTGGTCTTTCTTTGCTTGATCACCTTTCATTTTAGAACAGTTCTATAAATTAAATTTTGTCCCCCCCCCCCGCAAATGCTGGGAGAAAGACGCCACGGCCCAGATAATGGGTGATTAGTCCAGCATCGGAGCGATGGTCAGTGGGGAGGGGGCCTCGTGCCCACGGAGTCCCGCTGCGGGCACCGCTCTCCTGGACCTGCTCATTACCTCCGCCCACACCCTCTTTCCAAGTAAAAGCCGCTCGAGCAGCACCAGTTGTTTATTGTGCTGCAAATCACCCTCCTTCGAGTGGTGTGACTCTTACTCTCACGATGGGTCTCCAGTCCCGCCCGCGAGGGCCACCCGCGTGGGGAAGGGGCGGCGCCAGGTCTCCACGACAGTCCAGGCAGGGCGGTAACCAGCGCCAGCGGGAGAGGCCCCCCGCGTGAGCCCCACGGGACCGACAAGCCTTCAAAGCACAGCTCAGTTTGGCCGCCGGGTTGCCACGCCGGTGACCAGCCTGTGCACCTCTGTATCTCGACTATGTCATGGTTGGACGCTCAAGGGACAGTCCAAGCCCCGAACCCAGCAGTGGGGGAGGAAGTGACAACTCACAGCGGTCATGGGCTTGTCCGGGCGCCTGGACTGAGCTGGGGGCGGGAGGGGGTGGCCCCGAGGCCCCCAGGGGTGCTGGGCATGAGCATAGGCCAGTCAGATCTTGTCCACACCGTGTCCTACGTCTGCTGGCAGGTGCCTGGCCTCCCTAGCCAGATCGCCCTACAGCTAAAAACCCTCTCTTCGACGGGCTCCTTTGCCCCAGCCTTGGAACAATCTCCGCACTCTGCTGTCTGAACATCAGCGCCCGAGTTTCTTCCCCCTGTCACGACAGCGATTCCTGCTCCCGCTTTCCAAACCCACGCGCCGTGAAGCCCCCGGAAATGCCCTTGGCATTCATTTAGTGTCCGTCGTTCTGCTGACCCACCCTGCTGGCCCTTGTCAGCCGCCAGGTAGGTGTTCTCCAAACACGGGGGACTCTTGGCGTCCTCCGGAGGGAAGCCACGTCCGTGGGAAATGCCATGACGATGACGTCTCGAGTCCTGCTGCTTTGGTTCTTGCGTGCTTATCTCTCCTGCCGCATGTCCTCTGTCACGTTCTTCGCGTCACAGGTCTGGCTGCTGCTCAGCCCGAACACGCGTGGGCACATTCCCTGTGCAGATCTCGGCTACGGATTGGATGGAGTGTTTCTTCGATGGAAAACACTCCGCTGAGAAATCTGATCAGATGACAATATCAGCAGTATTTCTCCTGACTTTCGTAATCACCTCGGGTAAAGGATTCTAATTAATTTTTCAAATATAATGATTTTAATAGCCAATGGATTGAGTTCGCTTACGTCCAGTGTGAATAATGTACGTTGGATCAGTTGATTTGAAGCTCTCCCATTAAGTTAATGCGAGGATGGGATTTAATTCCAGTATTTCATAAAGACAAAATGATATTGCGTGTCTGTTTCCCAAATATTGGTGCAGATTGTAATAGATAGATTCTGATTTCTGTTTACACCTTGCCTCGCATAATCAGATGAGTATGTTAAACACAATCTCCAATTTATGACTGCAAGCTATCGGGTGAGTGCAGAACTAAAGATCTTATAATTTGTTGTTATTTACAGCATGATTGTGGTAGACATTTTATATTAAAAGCAAGAGGCAGTGGAAATTTTTAGAAATCTGTGTGATCGTGAAAAGTTAAAAACAAATAAAATTAGATCTCTTCTGCTCGCTGTCAGCCGTCAGTTCCAAAATGAGTCAATATCGCAGTTGGGAGTCACAGTTCAAGAGGGAGCTGAGTGTTTCCACTCCTCTCAAGTGGAGCCAAAGATAATCTCTGGGTTTTCTTCATGTTTATTGAAGGACTTCGCTTTATTATCCAGAAGCTACAGCACAGAAGATCTAGATATTTAGGCAAAGATATACATGGATGAAACTGAAGCATTTACTTAAGGAATATGCTGAAAGGCTGATAAATCAAGAACGTTGCTCAGAAGCTCTGCAGAGCACAGAATTCAGCTCCCAGCAAGGTCCTCAAGAGGTTGCTAACTGAGCCTCTGATAACAGGAGAACCAACCGCAGAACACACAGAGGATCTAGGGATGGTCTCAGAAGTGACTCAGCTTCAGCCCTGTCTGCATTCAGGAGATGATGGCACCTATTTGGCCATCAGTAGGGGGCAGGAGGGTCTCCCCCTGCCCACACTGATCTGTTCATCCTTAAAGTGGTGTTGGTAAGCTGAGACACTGCTGGCGGCCTCAGGAACCAGGGAACCAGGAAGACATGGCACCCCAAAGTGTGCTGAGGCATCTCCTGTGACCAGCCACAAGTAGGTGGATATATACAGCTGACCCAACAGAAACATCAGAATTATCTTCTAGGAAGAACTCAACAAAAGGCAAGAGAATGTAGACCACAAAGCAAAATCTGGAAAACAATGCATCCAGAAGCTGAGAACTTTAATTGCAAAGTAGAAAACATGAGCAAGAACCAAACACACCCTGGAGCTGAAGAACACAGGCATAGCAACAAGAAGAAGTCAACAGAGAACAACAACAGCTGTGATCAAGGGCATGAAAAGTCCTAGTCGAAGATAGATCACCTGGAATTAACATGTAAGAAGAAAAAGAACAAAGAAGAGTGAAGACAGCATTTGTGAGTGATGGATGCCATCAAGCAACTGATCATTATGACAATCCCAAAAGGTGAAGAGTGGAAGAAGTAGAAAGGTTACTCTAAAAATAATCTCAAAAATCTCCCCAAATTTGTGGGGAGATGGAGTTACAAAAAGCTTGAAGCACCCCAAATAAAACGAACCCAAAGGAGTATGTTGTTAAAATTCAATGACAAATAATGCTGACAACATCGAGACATATGTGAAAGAATGACCAACCACTTAAGTATAACTAACCTAGAAAACTGTGCTTTGGACATAAAGAGAAGGTCGACTTTCCCAGCAAAACAGATGCTAACGGAGTTCAGCACCATAAGATCTATCTTACAAAGATCACTCAGAATTGGCAATCCTTCAAGTTGAAATGAAATAATGCTCAGTAAAAACACAAAAACATTTGGAAGTAAACAATCCTGTGGTAATGGTGAGAGTCAAGTTTAGATTACCATCATACCATAATGATGTTTTATATATATATATATATATATATATATATATATATATCACTTTTATAACTAGTGTAAAAGTTATAGAACAAAACTTAAAAATAACTGTAGTTACAATAATTTGTTAATGGATGTGCTATATTAAAAACATAAAATTTGACATCAATAGCATAAAAGGGAGGCAAAGTAGAATTGCAGGTTTTTTAAATGTGAGTGAAGCTATGTTATTATCACTAAAAATAGACTAAAAATATCTCCAAGATATTTTATGTGAGCATCGTGACTATCATAGAGAAAATCCTATGCTAGATACATAAAAGATGAAGGAATTGAAGCATATTACTACAAAAAATAAACCACGAAGGCAGCAGGGAATGGAGAAAGGTATAAAATAACTTAAAAAAAAAAGAAAAAAATCCAGAAACAGCCAAATGGCAATAGTAAGTCCTTATCTATCCATAATTATTTTAAAAGAATGGAACAACCCTCTGATCAGAAGACACAAATGGGATGAAAAACAAGACCCAGCGAACTGCTGTTGCTAGAAGACCCACTTAACTTCAAGGACACAGAAGAAGGTGACAGGATGAAGAACGTCATTTAGTGCAAACGTCAACCCTAAGTCTGATGTTGTCTTCCACCAGAATGGGCTTCCCATCGAGGTCTCTATATAATGATAAAGAAATCAGGATAATAAAGCAAAAGTAAATATGCGTGCACCCAACATTTGAGCATTTAATATCTAACACCAATATTAATAGGCATAAAGAGAGAAAACTTGACAGCAATACAGTAATTGTAGGGGATTTCGGTACCTCACTTCTAACACAGGAGCCAGCTCCAGGCATCAAAGACCTGAATCACACTGGAGACCAGGAGTCATCCAGCTGTTCCCTGCAAAACCCCAGAGTGCCTGTTCTTCTCAAGGGCATGTGGGACATTCAGGACAGGGCATGTCTGGGCTTCAGAGCAAGCCCTGACTATACCGTCCCAGGTTCTCTTCCGATCACATGGGAAGAAAGGAGAAGTCAGTAGCAGGAGGAAGATGGAAAATGTCTTCATTCATTACAGGAAATCTATAGTTGAGTATCAGCGTCGCTCTGTAGGTCATATCAGTAAAACTCATCTTGATAAGGATCATCGAGCATGGCTTCCGGGTTGGTGGTGTTGACTACAAAGAGAACATTTTGGAGACAGAAATGTCGGCCGTCTCTGTTGTACAGGGTCACGTGACTGAGTAGGATAGCATTTTACTGCCTGTAAATATATCCCAAGAAATGTTTTAAAAAGAGCCATTTCAGAGCTGCAGCCATAGATGAGCTTCACCTTGTGCTTGCTTCTAAATTACTGGCTGGTTCCTTTATCAGCCCGAACGAAGCTGACACTCAACTCTCCGTGTCTGTATTTCCGCCTTCGGTTTAATTACGATTCCCCTCCAGCTCTGCGTTCAGTTTGGACACTTTCCCGCCCAATCTGACCAGCCAGTGCCACCCACGCTGAGTGTCCTGTGTCCCTACATGCCAACGTCCTCTGTCCCTGTGTCCTGTGACATGACATGAGAAGTTACACGAGGAGCGCCCCGCCTCGCTGCCTTCCAGGTTTTAACGGTGAGGGTTCGGCTTTGCCATCTCCATCTTGCTGACCCACCGGCCCCTCTGTGGGGAGCTGAGGCTTTGCAAGCGTGGGTGGGTTCCTCTTGCTGCCAACCGCGTCGCGCTGATGCCACCGTGCCAGCTGCCATGGCGACGGCACAGGGAACGCACCCCTGGCTGTCGCGCTCTTGCCCAGCGGGGTGGAGCCCGGCTCTGCCTGCACCCAGGGCACCTGCGCTAGGTCCCCTAGAGCCACCGCGACTCCCCACAACCCTCCCTCTCCACAGAGCGACAGCACAGAGGGGCCGGCGCAGAGACCTCTGCACCTGATGCAGGCCAGGAGCCCGCTGGGCAGCGGGGGCCCCTGGGGCAAGGGCCGGGCATCGTGCTCGCTGGCCTCGCTCCCCCTGCATGCACCTGCCTGGAGGCCGCCCATCGGCCAGCACCAAGCGGCCTTCACCTGAGCTCGTGTGGAGAAGCCGGCCTCGAGGACCTGTGCGTGGAGCTAAGTGCCCGAGGTGCTGGCCTGACCACGAGCGAGGCTGAACTCTCTGCGTGGGCACCCACCCACTCCCAGAGGCCGAGCAGCGCCACCTGGACCCAGCTGAGGCTGGTGTGCCTGTGTGCGCGTGGGGGGGGGGGCGTTCGGGCCCGGGACGTCTGAGGTGAGAGGCGGGGACGGGTGCCCAGGGCAGAAGCCAGCCGAGGCTGAGGGCCACTTTCTTGCCGTGGGCCACCAGCATGGCCTCGTGGGCCCCGCCCTGTTGGATGGCCCGGATGGCCACTGTTCTCTTTCCTCCATGAAACCAAGTCCCTTCCTGCGGCCCGTCCCCTGCTGGGCGCTGTACCCTCACCCCACGCCGGGCCACACGTCCACTCTGGTCCATCCTGCCAGACCCCTGGAGCCTCTGTTCCTGGTCACTGTCTGTGTCTTGCCCAGAGCTCAGCGCGTGGCTCGTCCCATGGCCTGTGTGGACAGCGAGCCCGAGACCGAGTGACCGGACACCAGCCTAGCGGCCCCACTGCCATCCTCGTGCTGGCCTCCTGTCGAGGCTCTGACTCCCAGCCCACGAAGCTGGGTGTGACCAGAGTCTGGCAGCCGTCGGAGGCCCCCTGGGTGGACGACAGGCCTTGACCCTCATCGCAGACTCCGCAGTGGCCGTCCTCGCCCGCACGTGGCCGCCTGGCCAGCCGGTGACCGCGGAAGGTCACTAGTGCCCTGTCACAAGTCGGAATGACTTCTCGACGACTGGTGTGCTTCTGGCTTTGGGCGGATTTCAATACAATTCATCTTCTGTGTGAAGCCGGGGCCGTGCGCGGCGCCATTTGTTAACACGCGGGGCCTGCGGCCACGGGCGCCTTGATGGACGAGCTGGTGGCCCGGCTGGGCGCGCCGGAGACGGCCATTCGTCAGGCTGACCGCGCGGCCGGCCGTATTTCATTTCTTAACTGCGTCTTAGCTCGCAGCTGCGCGGACTGTAAGTCAAGAGAAATGTGAAACTAGAAGCTTTCGGAGCATGTGAAGGGCTGAGATGTGCGCGCGGGTCCATCTGGCCGTCCTCGGAGGCGGGGAAGCACGTCGGAACCTTCGGAGACCATCTGCGTCTCTGACATGTCTGCGCTGGGAAACGCCATCCGCCAGCAAAGGGAAAGGTTCCTGCTTGTAATGGAGTCACCGCGTTTCTGGGTGCCTGGTACCTAAGCCTGTTAGTTTCAAACGTGGCGCTGAGCGCGACCGGCCCGTTGGGCCTCGGGGTTCCGAGCCGGGCCCCTCACAGAGCGGCCCAGGCCGCCCGTTCTGCTTGGCTGTTC
Organism: Uropsilus gracilis; assembly: GCA_004024945.1. NCBI lineage: Eukaryota > Metazoa > Chordata > Mammalia > Eulipotyphla > Talpidae > Uropsilus > Uropsilus gracilis. The sequence continues at coordinate 4,566 of PVHY01027803.1, read as the reverse complement.
CTCAGGCTGTGTCTGGCGCTGGGTGTGGGGCGTTGGGTCCCTTTAATTAAAAGGATTCAATTAACTCAAACCCAGTTGACTGTGAGTCCAGACAGCATTAAATTTCTGATTAATAATTACTGAGTAAATAAATATTAAATGGAGAATGATTGATTTTCCCCCTAGAAACCTGAAGTCAGATACAATTACGCTTTCCATTTTCTTTTCAAGTAATTAGTTCAGAAAATACCGGATTTATAAAGAGACTCATTTTGGAATTAAAAGACCAACTCGAAGGACCAGGAGGGGCCAGCACTCCACTCCCCAGGGCTGTGGGACGAGAGGGCCGCGTAGCCTGAAGGCACATTTGCATTCCCTGCCAGCAGGATGACACTTGAGCGACTTGTGTGCGAGTCAAATGCCTAATTGTTGGTGCCAATGAAGAGGATTAATTGTGAATTAAAATCATATTTCCCACGCATCGGTACCGCCTCATTGGAAGTGAAAGGCCAGGGAAGACGTTTCACTGGTGCTGACTAGAAAACGGAGGCGGCTGGCGCCGAAGGCGAAGCCACTTCACGAGGACTTGTTTGAGGATGTTTGCGGACGCTCCGGCATTTTCCATCATTTCTGCTTCTTCATGTGCCTCTTCACATTTGAAGCCGCAGAACTTTCCCTCTGACCTGACAGCGCCACACACCACGGTTCCTTCCTCACTGCTGAGACCCAGGGTCTTGTAACAGGGAGTCAGAGGCTCTGACCGCCGACACGCGGCTTTCTCCCTCGGGAGACTTTATTCGGCTCCTAGAAAGCAGGGTCTTTACCTCTAAGATAAGTCAGGACTAGCGTGCATTTCCACCACGTGTGCCTCTTCCCGGGTAGTCGGTCCTGGTCTAAGTGTGGCTGCGAAGCGCGGAGGTCTGTGCGCTTGAGGACATGAAGTCGGGTCTCTAAAGGGAAAGGGGGGAGCAAGGGCCCCTCCAACTCATGAACCTTCAAGGGTCCGTTTCACCCGCGCCCAGCTTCCCACAGCACCTTGCTACAGTGCCACACTCTCCACGCTGGCCACACTTCTGCCGGCCACCATGGCTCCTCGTCCCCTCCAGCTCAGTCTTCCAGGTGGCCTCTGCCCAGCCTGGTCACTCGGGCTACTCTTCACCCGCCGGCCATTCTCTCCTCTCCTCTCCCAAAGGGTCTCTCTCTCTCTCTAGAAGTTCTCACTCCTCCCCCAACGGTCTCTGTCCCCTCCTAGTCTCTGCTCTTTGCCCTTGTGCCCCCCGCTTCTGGTCCCACTCCCTTTTCCCAGCTGCTCCTTTCTCCTCCAACTGCCACTTCTGGCCGCTCCCAACTGCCACACCAAATCTGGTCGGAGCCAACTGTCCCCCCCCCAACCCCGGCCAATGGGGGAGGATCTCCCTTAAGGGGGTGGGGCTAGCTGCCACCAGCCAATGGGAGCAGAGTGCCTCGTTAAATGCCACAACCTGGGGTGGGGGGTTCGGGCCACCCAGTTTCAGACACACCCGGAGCTTATTTCCTGCTGCCTGGGGTGAACCCGAGCGAGCCGGTCCCCGAAGAAGCACGCGGGGCGCGGGCCTCGTTTGCAGGTCCTTCGTTCATTCACGTATTTCTTCCCTCGGGCGTCAACAGCCGGGCCCTCCCGGTTGTGGCAACAGAAATGCTGCTGCCAGGCATCGTCAGATGTCTCCTGGTGTGCGTGAGAGTGGGAGTGTGGGGGTGTGCGTGGGAGCGTGGGAGTGTGGGTGTGGGTGTGTGTTTGACTGGGTGTGAGAGTGAGAGTGCGGGTGTGTATGAATGTGTGCGGGTGTGGGTGTGAGGGTAGGCATGTGTGAGTGTGGGCAGGTGTGAGTGTGACTCCGGGTGTGTGTGGGTGTGAGTGGCTGTGACTAGACATCATCGCATGGCAGCAATGCTTGGTCTCTCTGCCACACTCTTACATCATTTCCTCCTGTGACCGAGGAACACTGGCCTGTTGCTATGGAGTCTTGGCTGCAGGATGGTAGTCCCCCAGTCCTGGCTGCCCACATCAACCACGGCCGCTGTCCGTCCGTCTGTCCCTCTACTCTGTTCTTCCCCATCCACCCCCCCCCACACCGGCCGCTTGGGGTTCGTGGTCCTCATCACGGTCCGGTGGAATCTCGGGCTCCGTCCCCGGCTGGCTCTGCAGCATCGTGCTCACCCCTGCGTGGTCCATGGTAGCGAGGATCCTGCTGCCAGGTGCTGTCCGGTCCCTCCAGCCCCCAGTGTCTGGTCACTTGCCTCCCGGAAGACAGGCCAGGCAGTCACTCCCAGCCCAGCGCTGTCCTGCTGGTCTCACGTCCACGCCCTCCACCCGCTCCTCGCTGGAGGCCTCCGTGTAGCCCAGCCCCTTCTCCTGTGCACAGCTCTGTTGCACACCTTCCCCCAGGCCTCTGAGCCTGCCCACCCCCAGGGCAGGGCTGCCGATGCCAGGGGAGGGTCCATCTTCCTGTACCCCCTGCTGCCCGAACAGGAACAGGCGAGCGTGCCTGTCAGCGTGGCCGAAGTGGACGGTGTGTGTAGCTTGTCGCAAGGAGACACTCAGTGAGCTTCGCCCAATCTCTCTGACGCGCGTTTGTTATTCTGCTCCAGCATTTGTTTCGATGAGCTCTCCAGGCCCTAACAGTGAAGGCGTCTAGTTTACACCGAAAGGGCACGAAATATCAGGGTGGAGTTTCAGGCACTTTGATCCGATGGGAAGAAAATTAGCGGAGACAAATTGTCCCAGACTTCTTTTCTTCTGGGTGGATGTAACGTATCTCATCAATGCAATTGCATCTCCATGTCCCCTTAGCGAGACCGTAGAGCTTCCAAACATGAAAAGTTTATCATACGGGATGATCTGTCTTTGTCACAACTTTGAAATCTCTTAACGGAGCCTCTTTTTATTTGCTAATTCAGTGGGACGCATACAGTAACTTTGAATGTAATAATTTAACTGTAACTTAGCAATGTTAGGCTCTGTGAGTGTTTAAAATCGGTGCGATATGATCATGGAGATTATCAAATGTAGTGTGAAAAGTAGCGCTCCAGAGGACTTGATTTGACTTGGCGCCTTATCACAAAGCCTCAGATTTGTGCTGGCAGGAAAAGTCGGTCTAAAGTTGACCTTGCACCATGAGCAACTGGAAAATGGCAGGAAAGGACCGTTTTCAGAGACGATCGTGGGCGCGATCGGACCATGGTTCCTGGAAGAAAGGAAAAGCAAGGTGAGCAGGGAACGCGGACGTGGTTTGCACCTGGATACAAGTCTGGAACGTGACACTAACCAGGGAGATTCCACGGAGAGTGGGCCTTTCCCTCAACTTAAGAAAGGAAGTCAGAGACGGTATCTAGAGTGACGTAACGTGCAGACCAGCGTTCTGCCAAGAGGTATCATCAGAAAATTCCCAGAAATCTACACCGGTGACGTAGTCAGGGACTGGCTCGTCTGAACCTCTGACTTGCCCTCAAGCCCAAGTGGCTCGGTGGAAGGATTTCTTGCAAAGAAAACTTGCAAAGGGGCTAAGATGTGGAGGACCCTGAGCGTTCACACAGGGCCAAGAATCATCCAAATTCTCCCCTCCCCCGTTCTAATAGGCATCTCCCCTGAGAGACTTCTTGCCAGGAGAGACATCCAAGCCTGCCCTGATACTCACTGTTAAAAGCAGAACTAGAAATGAAAGGCGGTTCTGATGAGGAGTTGAAGAGCCACGAATGTGGTTCATATGCTCAACGATGTCAAGGAAAGCATGAACATAAACAATGAGTTAGATGTGACCTGTGAAGTCAAGATCCAAGTAGCACCTCAGGAGTTGAAGACAACAAGAATAAAAGCATCCTTCAGTGATATTCACAACCGATGTGGCATCAGGGAGCATGTTCAGAAATGCCATCTTGAGTATTTTGGACAGCAATACCTCGACCTTCCCGAAGCTGTCCTAAAGCTTCGTCGCGGTAGATCAGGCTCCTGGGGGTTCTGGACCCTGATCTCTTCAGCCTTGTTTGACATTGATGCCATCGATGCCATTGATGCCATTGGTGCCGAGACCTAAGCTCATTGATCCCTGCCACCACGTGGGTAGCTGGGGTAGCACGTGGTCAGTAACAGCCACTGGCGAGGAGGCAGTGAGTGAGAGACAGACAGTGAACAGATTTAATAGCATCGTTCAAACACCTCAGGCTCATCCCTGAGGCTTCCTGTTTGGGCAAGTCAGCAGACCACCAGACAGACGGATGATAAGCTGCACCTCGTCTGAATTTGGTAAGGATTTACCGTGCACACGGACGCTCATGAGCAAGTATGCAGCACGTGTGTAGCCCTTACCATCATGGGAAACTCGGTCAGGTGAGTGTAGGCTCTGCAGCGGGAAGCCTCCTGGGCTTGGTTTTGGCCAAGGATTTAGGGGAGCGGGTGGATTTCAACCCCCCACTTAAGGATGTCTTTGTAGCCAGGTCGGGAAATGGATGGGAATTTCCCCAGGGAGCCAATGGCTTCTATCCTCAACAGATCATTTTTCCTTTTCTTTCCTTCTTCCCCCCCTCCCCCCCCCCCATCAGTCACCTGAAACC
>PVHY01027802.1:0-15860 GCA_004024945.1 Uropsilus gracilis | reverse complement strand
CAGAAATAAGCCTAAAAGAAAAAGAGAAGTACAGGATGGTCTCACTTATATGAGGGATTTAGGGAAAATCAAACAAACAAATAAAAAATGAAAACAACCAATGGGACTGAACCATGGAGTGAGAGAGGAGGAGGGGGAAGAAGGCAGGGGAGGTGAAGAGTACAAAAGATCAGGATAGTTAACAAATGTTAGTGAAGTGGGAAAGCCCTGGGGTAAAAAAAAACAAAAACAAAAACAAAAAAAAACCATGAAAAATAGCAACTTATTTTGGTCACATTTCCCCTATCAGGATTTTTGTTCATTTGTTTGCTTGTTTTGGGACTAGGTCTCGCTATTTTTGCCTGTGGAACGGCAGGCTCATGTTGCCTGTGGTACCACAGACTCAAGCAATCCCCAGCCTCAGCTTCCCAGGTAGCTAGGATTACAGGTGTGTGCCACCACTCCCAGCTATTTTTTGGGACTAGGTCTTTCTGTGTTGCCCCATGTGGGACTTGAACCGTGATCCCCAGACCCCTTCGTGACTCTGTAATCTGTCGCTTACAAGCACATGCCACCATCCTCTGCCCACTATCAGGATCTTGATGGAGAAATGGAAATTCTTTTCTACTGAAAGAAAAGATGATCAAAACTGTTGCTTAGTTTGGTTCTATATTCATTTTTTATTAGCCAAATATGCATAAACTGAAAAGGAAATAAAAAGGCAACCTAGTATATTAACTCATGGGAAAGTCTACGTTGCAATCTGCATTTCATAAAATGAAGGTAATTTTAGGCAAATTCCTTTAAAAACAGTAAAATAAAATTGTACTTCTCAACAAATTGATTATCATTCAGCACAGTGGAACTATCTTTTTTAAAATGTGAAGCTGGCCCCCTTTTATCACGTGACAGTGCAGTAAACATAGAAATGTTTTTTTCTATTCCTTTTTTCCCTTGTGAAATTAATCAGCCTGATGTTCCCTTACCTTGTCATCGATTCATTCTTAGTTTTATGTCACGCAATTTACTCATGATGAACTCATCAGAAGAATTTTCTGAGAATTCCAGACCTCTGAAAGTAGCAGAAAGTTGATTGCTTCGGCAGTACCAATATTCACTGGGTATGTGAAATTTTGTGACTGTAAGGAAATCGAGCAACCCAGTGTGGTATTTAGTGGAGTCCTTGTTCAAAGACTTCTCTCAGAAGTTTTGATTTGGTAACAGGTGAACACAGTACTAACCAAAAAAACAGGGTGAAATGCTTGCAGAGACAAGAGCAAAAGATGTTTTCTGGGTCTTGAAATGCTCTGAGAAAATTTTAAAACTGATAGGTTTTGTCCTTTTTACTGATGTCTGGTACAGACTTACAACAACTTAGAAACAACTTTCATCTGCTTCTTTTCTACTTTGTAGTGGGGGACAAGTTTCACTAATTACCGTATCCATCCAAGGGCCCGTCTCCCATCAATCCCCAGTTTGCACCAGAATTATCTACATTTCTTTCCTGGACAGTCTCTGATGTTAGAAAAAAAAAAGTAACTTCACTGAATTGATTTGCCCTAATGAATACATGGATTTTTACTAGCCAACCTCTTACCATTTTCAGATATAATTTGTATTTTTAGGTAGAATGCCTGTTTGCACTGAGTTAATTTAAATCTGAAAGAATTTCTTTCATTATAAGAATGGGAAAAAATTCAGGCAGTTTCAAAGGACAGAGTCTTTTCTTCTTTTGCAGGAATGAATACAGCGTCCTCCTCCACTGGAGGCCAGTTCTATGTGTACTTTAGCAATCTAAGCTGTCCAGCTTGTCTGCAGTTTCGTTTACCTATGCAGGTAAGCCTTTGTGTTCTTAAGCTCTCTATGATTTCACAAAGTCTCCGTTGATGATGGCAGTGGGTATGCTGTGCTTGCTGAAAGAGTTGTTTGAAAGGCAGGCCTGGTACCTTGGTTTCTAGGTTACTAGGTAACTTTGTTATTAAGTTCTGAACTGAAGAGACTCAGTGGAGGGGGAATAAACAGTGGAAGAAAAATATGTAATAAATATTATAATTAAAAAAACTTCCTTAGAGGAAATAAATTAATGACCTTCATCAATTTATTCAGCAGATATTTACTATAAGTAAGTACAGCCTAGGTGCTGGGATAAAATGGTTCTAAGACAGGTGTGGTTTGCAGAGAGTGGTTTGCAGTCAGTGTAGCCTCAGGAAAATGGATTTTACCTAGAGATGAAGTAAAGGAAAGACTTCCTTTCATGTTCCCTGATGGTAAAATAGCATGCCATACTATAGAAGGACAGAAGAGCTAATCAGGCTATCTCGCGTGTTCCTATGAGACTGTGGACTCACCAAGGAAAAGTCCCAGAGAGCTCTCAGATAGCTGCTGCCATCAACCTACTGAAAAGGGAATGGGAGGGACTGAACCATGATAGATGGTAATGGTGGGTACGTGACAAACTGTGGTGTTTACGTGACGGAAAGTCCATAAATTCCCAGAAAAATCCAATACATGGATTTTTACTAGCTAACCTTGAACATTTTCAGATATAATTGTTATTTATTGAATTTAATTTTTATTGCAAATGTCTGATTCAGTGATGTTTGGATGAGTATTAAAGTAAAAGCTTGCAAAGCATATATTACTATGTTCTTTACCATAAATTTTGTCTTCTTTAATTTCAGCAAAATGTTACACTGAAATTTTACCTAAATTTTGATATATTGACAGTCATTCCACCTTTGCCTATCTTGAGTCATTATAGACCTCACTTTTTCTTTTAGAACATTCTGAATTGTCTATTCAATTAAAAAACATGACACTAATTCTAATCAACAAACATAAAAACTCAAGTAAAATATTTAAAGCAGGAATTGAAAGTCTAATGTTTTGAGAATTTGAGTAAATTCTATTAAACATTTTATAAAAGTGAAACTAATTGTGATTCTGGAAATCAGTATCCATATGTCAATCTAAAAAGGACTAGCTTGCATCATACAGGTTGCAGCTACATGTATGCATACAGATTTAAAAATAATGTGAACTTTTTAATACCCCATGATATTTCTTAGCTGCCACTTATAATAGTGGGAATTGCATACTAATTAGTGAATATCATTCAATACCCCAGCTAGAAAATCTCAGCTTTTCCTTAACAACCTTTGTAGAAATAGACACTCTCATCTTTCTCCCCCAAAGAGAAGGTCCCACATTCATTTCAGGGTGAAGAATATGCCTCAAGTTCAGTTAGAGTCCCTCTTGAATAGTCAGTCGTCTAAAGATGCAATTGTAAAATTAAAAGAAAAATGAGTTAGATACAATCGCACATAAATTCACAGCTATATTAAACCTTGAGTCATTTTGTTCTTTTTGTTCTAAATTTTGTTCTAAATAACATTGAGTCATTTTGTTCTTTTTCTATGTGTAGTCCTAAGCCTGCAGCTGATTTCGTGTCACTTCCTTCTTCTCTTCAGTCATGACCCCTTTCTCTGAGCCAGTGTCTGTACCAGGTGGTGTGATTCACCTGAAGGGTCTCACTCTCCTGGCTTCATTTTTTCTCAGTTCTCTACTTCCCTTGTCAGAGAACACAGGAGAAAATGAGCAAAGGGGATGGGGATGGCAGAGAGGGTGACTGCCACTAGGAGAAGAGGACAAAAACCTCTGTTAAGAATGTCATATCCAGTTGGGCATGGTGGCACACACCTGTAATCCAAGCGCTGGGAGGTAAGAGGCCAAGGATCACTTGAGTTCGCAGTTTGAGACTCCCTGGGCAAAATAGTGAAACCTGGTCTCAAAAAAGCAGCTGGACATGGTAGAACACGCCTATAATCCCAGCTACTTGGGAGGCTTAGGTTGGGGATTGCTTGAGTCCGTGGGACTACCCCGGGCAACATAGGGAGATCTACTCAAAAAAAAAAAAAAAAAAAAAAAAAAAAAAAAAAAAAAAAAAAAAAAAAAAAAAAAAAAAAAAAAAAAAAAAAAAAAAAAAAAAAAAAAAAAAAAAAGATGTCATACCCTGGATAATTGAATTTTCAGAACTAAGATTATAGGATTTTATTTTAAAGGCTGACTCACGGCTTAATTTCAGGATAGTCACTTCCGCCTATGCATCAGATTCCTGTTCTATTATATGAAACAATTATTTTTTTCATTTGGCTATTAAACAGGTCTTTTAAAAAATGTATTCCTATAATCCTATCCCCAAAACTGGAAACTGAGACAGATAGTCATCTTTTAAAAAATTTAAAATGGAGAAAATAAAGTACATGTTAGAATAAACAGCACCTATTTGAAAGATAGGCTTATTTTTGAAAAATGGCTGAGAAGTAAGGTAGGTCTATAGGACATAGGTGAACAGAAGAGGTAGACAATTTCCTTGCTTGAAATTGGTGAATTGAAGAAACAAAAATGTTATTTTTTACATTATATCAAAGATAAGATTTTAATCACAGATAGGATTTTAATCCTGACAGGATTAGACAGGATTTTAATCCTGAAAAATAAGAGTTCAAATATTTATTCCAAGAATTCTCCCTCTCCCAAAGAACTATGTATTATATATTATCATTATGTGAAGGGATTTAGAGGCAACTATTCAAGATGCATTATTGATTGTAAAGAATTATAAGTCCCTCTCCTTTCTGGACAAACAAATGAGTCCATCAACCAATCTTTAAAGTTCATGTTATTTCTATTCTGTTTTAGGTTGATCTCATAGCTTAAATAATGAAAGGAATGGTGAATATATTAGTGAATTAGTATATTCAGATAGTTCAATACCCATTCAGTTAGTATCAGAGAGTTATTTACATGCATCTTGGGGTTCTGGACCCTTCATTCAGACAGAAGGAATAAATTTAGCATTAAAGTAATTTTTATTTTTATGTTATTATTTTGTTTTCATTTTATTTATTTAAAGTAATTTTTAAAACTAAAAAGAAATATAAAAAGTCAGACTCACAGTGAAACTAGACACACTTCTGGCTTAAGTACCAGCAGTTCATGCGGTACCCACTCTCCAGGTTCAGCTGGGAACCATACCCTGGGAAAATCCCTGTCAATGGAAGTGTTCACCACCAACGCTGGGCAGATTAGTGATGAGTGTTTCTGGAAACCAGCCCCAGGGAGTGAGCTTTCAAGATACCTTAAACTCCGCCTTGTGAGTCTTCATCAGTGCTAGAAAGTGGTAGTAATGCTTCATTGGGGAAAAGTGGTGGCTGCTGTTCAAATCCACCTCCAATCCTGAACCCCTGGGTCCAGTGATTCTAGAAAGGGCAGAGACTGGATGTGAACTATTCACCACCCTTCTTGTAGAGTGTTTCCCAGGGAGACAGAGTCTATCTTACCATGCACCACCCGTACTTTCAGTTGAAGATAGGTTGGTTTTGGTTTTGTTAAGTTGTGTGAGTTCCTTTTGGATCTTTGTTATCAAACCCTTATCACTTTTTTGGGGGGCAAAAAATTTTCCCCCACTCGAAAAGTGGGGAAAAGGACTAAAAAGACACTTCTCTAAAGAGGAAATACAAATGACCAACAGGCACATGAAAAAAATGCTCAACATCATTAGCAATCAGGGAAATGCAAATCAAAACCACAATGAGATACCACCTTACACCAGTAAGAATGGCCCACATCCAAAAAAACCAAAAACCAAAAACAAAACGGGTAACAAGTGCTGGTGTGGATGCGGAGAGAAGGGAATACTCTTACACTGCTGGTGGGTGTGTAAACTGGTCCAGCCACTATGGCAAGCTGTGTGGAGGGCCTTCAAACTAATGAAAATGGAACTACCATTTGACCCAGCAATCACTCTTCTGGGAACCTACCCAAAGGAGAACAAAATATTTATACAAAGGGACACATGTGCACGGATGTTTATTGCAGCACTATTTATAATTGTGAGGACATGGAAAAAAAAAAACCCAAATGTCCCAGACAGACGAATGGATAAAAAAGATATGGTATATATATACACAATGGAATATTATTCATCAATTAAAAATGACAAATTTGATGAATTTTTGATAACATGGATGGATCTAGAAGAAATCATATTGGCAGGAACGAGTCAGAAAGAAAAAGACAAAAACCAAATAGTTTCCCTAATATATGGACCATAGAAAAAACAAACAAAAGGTTAGGAGGAAAAGTTAAAACAAGCCAACAACCAAACTGAAGAACACAACTGAGGGGGGGGGGAGATGATTGAGAGCAGTCAGGGAGGGGAGGTGGTGGGTGAACCCGGGGGAATACAAAGATGTGAAATTAAATAAATAAATAGCTAGATAGATAAACGAACAAACAAACAAACAAATACCTGAAAAAAATAATAAAGATCGGTGGGGGCTTATACTGGGTGGAGAGATTGGTGACACGGACCAGCAGGAGGGAGGACTGAAATAACGGGCAGGGCAGCGTAGCTTTATGCGGGGGCGGGGGCGGGGGTATGCATGACTGAAATCTGAGTAACCTCTGCAGGCTGGCCGGGTCAGAGGAAACTTGACAGCCTTCGCGCTTGACAAGGGGGAAAGGATGCGCGATGAGGGTTCTTTTCTTTGTAATCTTGCGCCATCTAGTGATAATTTTCATGTCCTTCCTTCTGTTTTGGATGACTAAGAAGGGACTATGAGGAGCTTTATTTCTTCACGTGCTCATGAATGAGCATCTAATACTGTCCATTGATGGTGCTTCTCTGGGCACTGGGGTTGTGGCTGTAAACAAAATGGACAACCCCCCTAAAAAGTCTTAGAAACTTACATTCTTGTGGGGAACGAGCTAATAACTAATGAAGTTTAAAATTTAGGGAGGGAGGATTGTAATTCCAGATCAGGTCATGACAAGTTCTGAGTAAAGACTGATGAGGGAGCATTCCAGGCTGAGGAAGAAGTCCGTGCAAAAGTCCTGAGGTGCAAGTGGCTTTTCCTAGAGCTGTCTGTTGTAAGTCCTTTCCATAAGACCCGAGCATGCCGGTTGGTTACTGTTACTACGTCAAGATGTTTTCTGTGGAACAAACAGACAAATTAAGCGGATGACTTTTTTTCTGATAGCAGAAGTTGTGTTTCAAGTGATCATAACTGATGGTTATAAAGTACTTACAATGTGCTGGGATCACCAAGTTAACTGCTTTACGTTACTCAATTAATAGCTATAACGCAGGTACTGTTACTATCCTTAATTTGCATATGAGGCGCTTAGACACAGATTGGTTGAGTACGTTGTTTAGTATCACACAGCTAGTCAGTGACAGAGCTAGTCTGAGATCAACCAGTCTGGCCTCAGACTCTCTGCTTTAACCTTTACCCCACACACGGCCTCAGGAGCTGCTCTCAATGAGGTTAAACTCAAGTATGTAAACATTTCTCTGATTATTGTCCCAAGCAGATGGCACAACTGCCCATTCTATCTTCCTTTTCCCCACCCCCTCCATCTCCATCTCCTTTTTTTCTCTCCCTCTTTTCCTAGCAGTTCTAGCACATTCTCTGTTCAGCTTTTCCTTAATGCTTTAGGACCGTCAGTGCAACCCTGGAACAAAAATGAAACTTACCAGAAAGGGGGGACATTAGATTTGCACTACGGATATTATCAGAGATGACAGCAAAAATAGAACCATTGGTAATAATAAATAATGTGGTTCTAGGCAGGGTATTAAACTATGAAAGCAAATTTAAGAACCTTGTTTTGGAAGGAATTGAATACAAAGAGAGAAGTCAATTTACTCTTGGGAAGTGCAGGTTTTAACTGCAAATCCTGTCCCAGACATGGATAGGTTCTGCCAACCTTTAGTAACCTATGAATACTAGTCATCATCATCATCATCATCATCATCATCATCATCATCATCATCATCATCATCATCATCATCATCATCATCATCATATAACAAATTCTTCAGAAGGGATCCTGGACTGTTCTAGGGGTTCTTTAACTTATACATTTATTTTAAACTCTTCTTATGTTTAGACTTCACACTCATCCACTACCATTTGCCTTCCGCTTCTCAAACATCACCCTAAAACTGACTATCTGTGTCCTGCTCACAATGATGACGCTTACAGGTAAGACATGAGATGCAAATCAGTGTCTGTCTGAGAGGGTGAAAGGCTTGGAGATTGTCTTTCTTTTCTCATTAGAACAAAGATTTGCCACCAGAATGAAAGAAGTCTCTGAAAAAAAGAAAGCAATTAAAAACCTGCATATGGAAGTTGCTTAATAAAGGAAGCTAAGACAGAAGGAGTGGGAGGAGAGACTTTAGAGATAAAGCTTTTCACCTGGAAGGAAATGCTGGTGGGAGGGCCTCTTCTAGAAAAGGGACTTGCAGCCAACATGTGGGCCAGTGGCCTACTGCCAGACACCTGCCTCATTGCTGGCTGTGAACACAGCAGCCTCAGCTACTTATAGTGGAGTGGAGGTTAGGCGTGTGGGCTGAGGGATCTGGGCAATGCTGAGTGTGCATCTACCTGCCAGCTTGCAAGCAGCAGGTTAATCTGAGCCCACCATGCAGTGCCATTCCCAGGGGCAGAGGTTGGGCAGAAGTGTTATCTCTCTGTGTATCTCACTCTCTCTATATACATATATACACACACACATACACGCACATGCGTATACATAGAGAGGTTCACAATAGTGAAAACCCAGAAAGAGTTTAAGCACCATTAACAGGGCAGTGAATGAATAAACTGAAATGGTTCTATAATTATTACACGCCCATCAAAATGAGTAACAGTGATATGGAGTTTTTAGATGAATTTTAACAATTTAATATTAAGGGAAAAAATAAGTCCCCCAAAATTACATGTAATATGACTTGTTCTTTATAAAGTTATAAAAATAAAATTACAATTAACTTTCCCCAGAATATATATGGATGAGATATACATATATAGAGTGAAATGCCTACCATCCATCCATCCATCCATCTATCCATCCATCCATCCATCCATCCATCCATCCATCCATCCATCCATCCATCCATCCATCCATCCATCCATCCATCCATCCATCCATCCATCTATCTATCTATCTCCAGGAGATAATAAACTAGATTTTAGGTTGAAGGTTGTTTCAGGGGGTAGGACTATTATCTGGCTAGTAGGTGAATAAGTGAATGGATCTGAATTCTAGATATTTTTATTTTTTTTGAGACTATGTTACCTGGGGTAGTCCAGATTCCGCAGACTCAAGTGATCCCCAGCCTCAGCCTCCCAGGTAGTTGGGATTACAGGCACCCGCCACCGCGCCTGGCTGCTTTTTCAAGAACCAGGTCTTGCTATGTTGCCTGGGGTAGTCTCGAAACTGCAAACCCAAGCAATCCCTGTCCTCTTGCCTCCCAGCGCTTGGATTATAGGCACACACCACCACGCCCAGCTTATTTTTGTTATTCTAATTGTACAAGATAGCGTTCTAATTTAACACTAAAATTCTTCTCTTTTCATTTTTTTAAAGAATAAAGAAACACGAAGGCAGAAAGAAAAAGGAAAAGAGAAATACTGGGTGATCTCACCTGTGAATATAGGGAAAACAAACAAATGACAAGTAAAACAAAACTAGCAAATTGTCAAGAGAATTGCATTAGTTGATATACATTAGCATGAATTTCTTTAGGTTTACCCTGTTTGGGAGCTCTGTTGACATCTATTACTCTGCACTGCAATCATCTAGTATAGTCTGCCCTGCTATTCTATCAGCCTCAGAAGGACTGGAGCTATTACAGTATTCATGGTCATAAAAGCCACATCAAATACTACCTGTTATACTACAGAACTGAAACAGAGCAAGGGAAGGGGGCTATGTTGGGGGAGGGGTGGGCACAAGAGATTAAGATGATGGTTCATGGGTGACAAGGTGGTGAGGAACCTGAGGGTAGACAACGATGTAAAAATATATACATATAAAATATGTAATCAATAAGAGATGCTTATGAAGGGATAATATTTATACATTGGGATGGACTCTTCTGACCCCAAAGTTGATTTGTGCATATATACATGCATATATATGTATACATACTGACTAATAGATATTGACTAATAATTTATTAGTCACAAAGATATTTTATACAATTATACAAAAAATGAATAATTTTTCAAGGACTATAGGACTAATAATTTATATGAAGTCTCTCAAAAGTATATCCTTGTAAAGAGTGATTAAAGTCTAAATTAAAAACATCAAGTTTTAAATGGACTATTTGATGCCAGCCAAAAGTGAAGCTAGTGTTTCAGGAGTTAGATAGGATTTCTGTGCCAGTCATAACCTGCCCCCTCCAAGAGCAGGTCCTGCTTTTGAGTTGTGTGGTGGAGTGAATGGAGGTCTCTGCTGTTTGCGGTTTGAATTTTTATTTAATGAGCAAGAAGTCTTAAAGTGGTATTTCCCAGTATGTGGCCATCGATGGAGTGCCTAGAGAGCACTTTAAATATTGCTTGTCTGAACTGTGGACTTTGAAGACTTGGTATGAGAAAAACATATAAAATGTAAAATAGGTATGAAATATGTTATTTATTTATTTATTTATTTATTTATTTGTTTATTTATTTATTTATTTATTTATTTAGAGACTAGGTCTTGCTATTTTTGTCCATGGAACCGCAGGCTCATGTTGCCCGGGATACTACGGACTCAAGCAATCCCCAGTTTCAGCTTCCCAGGTAGCTGGGATTACAGGCGTGCGCCACCACACCCAGCTATTTTTTGGTAGTTGGTTTACGTTGCCCAGGGAGGGACTTGAACTGCGATCCCTGGTCCCTGCCACAGCTTCCTAGGCTGCCGCTTACAGGCATGCGCCACCATGTCCGGCCATTGAAATATGTTATATAAATGGAATTTTATCTGTTCCTTTTACCTTTTTGCAGTAGGACGCTTAGAAAATTTAAAGCTATAAATGTGGTTTGTAGACTCTTTCTACTTTAAAGCTATAAATGTGGTTTGTAGACTCTTTCTACTGAACAGTTCTTCTACAGATACTACTAGACGGAAACTCCCACTTGGGCACAATTTTAGTTTCCCAACGATGTGAGACATTCCCCTCTTAAACACAGGAACATGGAAATCCCTTAAGTATGAGGCCAGGCACCATCTAGCCAGATAATTTTCTGACAGTGTGCTCTCAGTGACATTATTCTCCAAAGCTAGTCACATGTTAAGGTGCCACTTATTTTATACAAAGAGCTTTTAATGCAAAAAGGTTTGGGAATGATCCCCAGCAATGATTTTTGCCAATTCATCCCAATTTTCATAGTCTTTAGGGACTTACCTTTAGTTTTGGTGATGTATGGAGGTCTCAGAATATTTCCTAAGCATCATATTTCTGGGTCTTTGTTATAAACAAAACAAGACAACAACAACCCCCCAAGTATATAATACTCACCTGGTATTTGAATCTTTTGCTAATGTTGATGTTGTCAGACTCTTGATGACAAAGCATTCCTAATGATACTGTCATAATGGACACATTTGGTAGCTGCATCTCATTTGCTACCAACTGGCAGAACTTTGTCCCACTGAAAAAGCAAGGTGTTGAAACACATTTTCTTCTAGGTTACTGTGTTGTTATCCTGTCCTTTCCTGGTGACCGGTTTTCACGCAGAGCAGAGTCTTCTGAGTGGTTGGGCTATACTCACGTGTCTGTGGATGTGAAGGACAGTGAAAGGCATTATCTTCTTTTTCCTCAATTAGGCATCTTCTGCTTTTCTCAGGCAAATCTAATCCTCTCGGCGCCTTCTTAAAATGTTGTTCAAGTGCCTATTGTCTGATTCTCGAAATAGCACATTTTCATGTTACAAAATTTGTCAAGTATGTAAAAGCACAAAGAAGGAAATGATGCTTATCAAATATAATCACATTGTCCCAATTTGAGATAATTTGATTCATTTTAGGTAGTGTGCACCTTTATTTTACCCTTCATTAAAAATAAATCAGGTGCGGCTCCAGTGGCGCAATCGGTTAACGCGCGGTACTTATAAAAATAAATCATTTTTTTAAAGCCAAGCAGGGTGGCACGTGCCTGTAAATGCCAGCCTATGGAAGCATGGCTGGAACTGGGGATTGTGGTTTGAGACCCACCCGGGGCAACCTAGCGAGACCTAGTCCCCAAAAAATAGCTGGGCGTGGTGGTGCGTGCCTGTAATCCCAGCTACCTGGGAAGCTGAGGCTAGGGTTTGCTTGAGTCCGTGGTACCCTGGCCAATGTGAGCCTGCAGTTCCACGGGCAAAAATAGCAAGATGTAGTCTCAATTAATTTATTAATTAATTAGTTTTTGTTATAGAAAAAGGAACACACAGTAAAAATTTTGTCAGAGAAAAATGTTATAATGGTTACTACATCTACCTCAGCACCCAAATCTCCTATACCCTCATCCCAAGTGACCACCACTCAGTGTGTTGGGTTTTATTCCCTAACACTTCTGTGCTTAGAAAGATTTAACTATTTTAAGTAGATCACCCCCCACCCCAACTTTCACATAAATGAAAGCATACTAAAACCACTCCAGTACTTGGAATAGCTCCTTCATTAGCAAATAAAAATCATTATAAAAATCATTATCTCACCCATTGATTCCATCACACCTCTAGTCAGCAGTATGTCACCCTAAGACTGTCATTTATTTAGTCAGCTTTCTGTTGCTCGATATTCTGCAGAAGATATTGTCTTTGCTACCATGAGAAATGCCACAGTGGAAATACTAGAATGTGCTCTATAAGCACATATTGAACTTGATTGCATGCTAGAAATGAAATTGCTGGGTCAAAGTAAAGTCTACTCAAATCACTTAAAATTTAAGTCATTGTTGTCAAATTGTTTTCCCTAGGTGTTGTCTAGGTTGAACCGGTACCTCCCTGGGATAAAAGTACCCATTTCCTTACACCTTTAATCAATGGAGTGTGCCGTTCAAATTTTTTCATGTTTGATGACCTGAGAAGTGAGAGTTGTAGCTGAGTGTAGTTTTGATTTATGCTTACTTTGTTATGTTTATGTTGCATTTTCTTTTTACATAGTTAAGAGACATAGTCATTCCTTCTCTGCAAATTGGCCATAGTTTTTGTTCATTTATATTAGGTCTCTGTCTCTTATTTAATCAAGACATTTATTATGTTATATATATGCTTAACCAAACTTGTTACTTTGGCATCATTTTAGATTAAAAAATACTCTAAGACTGTGTGCTTTTAAAGATAACAAATAGTTTACTGGAGCAGAGTAGGGAGCTTAGAAGTAGACCTACACCTATATGGACAACTGATTTTTAACAAGTAAGAAAGGACAATTCATTGAGGGAACTGGTTGTGTTTTTTTTAGAAAAGATCTCTAGGACAGTTGGATACCCAAATACAAAAAAAAAAGTACTGACAGAAACTCAAAAATGGATCAAAAATGATTTAAATACAAAGTCTAAAAGAATAAAAGGCATAGAAGAAAACATAGAAGAAAAACAGTTAAGACAATGAAAAGGAAATTTTAGATTGGGAGAAATATAGTTAAAACTTGGCAAAATATTTGATCAGACATTACACATACACACATAGCATACACCACAGAGAGAAGGCAAATAATATATGAAGAGAGAAATGAAGTATCTATCTATCTATCTATCTATCTATCTATCTATCTATCTATCTATCTATCTATATCAATTAAAAGGTCTATTCATAGCTTTCTTGATAAGAACCACAAGGTGAAACCCACCTGTCCATTAACAGTGGATGAATAAACAAATTGCTTATCCTTGAAATGGAATAGTACTCAGCAATAAAAAAGAACAAAGTCATACTATACGCAGCAAAAGAA
The DNA here is from genome assembly GCA_004024945.1 of Uropsilus gracilis. Taxonomy (NCBI): domain Eukaryota; kingdom Metazoa; phylum Chordata; class Mammalia; order Eulipotyphla; family Talpidae; genus Uropsilus; species Uropsilus gracilis. Next base: position 2,105 of record PVHY01027802.1, on the reverse strand, counting down.
ATAGCTCTCCAAACAATTGTACTGTGAAGGAAGATAGGCATAAAAAGAGAGAACACATACTATAAATTCTATTTATATAAGACTCTTTAATATGCAAAACTATAAAGTGTACATTTTTGTGTTTTAGCTGCCCAGCACCTGAACACCCTTCATTTAGTGAGAATGAATTCTAAATTCTAGAAGCAACAACTTTTGTATGTCTAGTATGGAAGTTAAAGTGAGGAGGTGTTTTTGCTTCCTGCCCCCTTGCACATGAGCACATGACCTTGGTATGCTAATCAGATTCTCCTATTTGGGACTTTGAGTCTTAAGCAGGCTTAGCGTGAGAATGTGACAAAGTCAAAGATTAATACGACAGACGACATTTATGACAGAGTATGGAGTTCAGCAGGAAGATTGTGAGTGATGGGGTTAGGATTGGTTTTCAGATACAAGTACTGTACGTTCCTTCCATTATTCCTTCTGTACTTCTTTGTTGGCAGCTTTTCACTAAGTGCTATGAACTGCTTCTTTCTGTACTAAGCAATAGTTATGATTTTTCACCACTGTCTAGCTGCTAGTATTTGTGATGCTCTGGTATTAGCTTTTGATGTATGAAAACTCACCCCAAACTGTCAGGTCTGAGGGCAGCCATGCTCTTTTTGAAGCTCATGAGTGGGAGATTTGCAATTGACCTTGGCTAGGTTTGACTGTTCTCGGCTAGGGGAACACTCAGATGTCTACTGTGCTCTGATTGGTTGGGGGCTTGCTCGTTCTTAGTCACATCTCTGGCTGTTGGATAGCATCCACTGGGATACTCTCTTCCTCCCAGACCGAACACATGTGTCCTGGAACTCAGGGAGGTGACACCCTCTTTTTCCATTTCTCCGGATAATCCCCTGGAGTAATACTGGCTTCCATCTCTGCATCTGTGGGCTTGGCGAGTTTAGCAGTGTAGTGTACAAGGAAGGACTGTGTCCACCAGAAACATTGTGATGGCCCTGCTGAATCGGAATCTGAGTCTTCCACTGGCAATTTTGCATTCTCATAGTGTTGGATCAACAGGCAGAGCAGAGCAGAGGTCTCTGGATGGGACTGACTGCCCACAATTCTCAAGGTCAGAGTAGGCTGCAGGATGAGGGCTGTGCATAGCACTCACCATGTCCCGGAGGCCTCTCAAGATGGCCACACAGTTTGTTCAGGGCAAACTGTGGTAATCCAACAAATAAAGACCCACTAATGACTCGATACCACAGGGGAAAGGTTTAGGTCACCCTACTGATAGGGTGTGCCCCCCCCCCACTGTCTCCTGTTTAAGATTGCAGGTTTCAAGGACAGGTAATGTTAAAATGGGAGAATGACCTTAGCTGGAATTTCCCTTCAGGGGGATGCAGGGGGAAGAAAGAAATGTAACAGATTTCCTGGAAGGCGGGAAATCAGGGTATATAAAGGGTATGCAAACAAAGAGAAGGATTCGATTCTAGGCGATTGGATTGGTATTCCAATATGGAGAGGAGATGGGAATCGGCCATCTTGTAAAGATGTGAGCCATGTGAGCTTGGCCAGGTGGCCACCGAGGGCCTGCAACCCTCGGCTGGCCCAGGCTGGCAGCATGTGTGCTGAAAGCAGTTGAGTTTGCAGATTTGAACTCCGTGTTGGAGTTTGTTTTGCTGAGTTTAACTTGTGTCTGCGAGAGGCTGTGCAAAAGTTAGGCCTGAGAAGAAAGTGAACTTTGCTGGTTCGGCACCATGGAGTTCCTGCTACCTGAAGGTGACAAGGAGAAGACAGCGTGGAAGACAACAAGGAGCATTTAAAGGAACAAGTCTTCAAGCGTCTGGAGATGGACTCTGACTGGACATTGGTGAGACGATTAGGACTGAGAGACTGAGGATATTTGGGGCAATCTGGGAAAGGACTTTGGACAATGCTGGGAAAGGTTTTGGACAATGTTGAAGTATTCTGAGTCTTACATATTTCTTTTGTAATTATTAGGATAATTAGAAATCACTTTGTTAGAAATAAATTAGTCTGCACTGCACTGATTGTCTTGCATTGGCTTGGTATTTTGGTTGAGAAGGCTGGGGATGGTGGTAAGGACCCACGAGTGGAAAGTTTAAACTGTGTAT
>PVHY01027801.1:0-15860 GCA_004024945.1 Uropsilus gracilis | reverse complement strand
AGAAAAAGAAATCATGTGAAATCTGCAATCTGCTCTTTTACTATGGTCACTATTTTCCCATCATTAAAGCTATGAATGAATTAATTTAATTGAAAAGAGTGACTTTTACTTTTTCTATCCAGAGTGACAATGATTAGTAAGGCATTTTTCATAAAACACTAACTTTATTTGTGAGGGAATAGATTTTTATTTTTTTAAAGGATTAAATGATTCAAGAAAGTATCAAAACAGAAATAAATTTTCTAAAAAAGTGTAGGCATGCTAAATTTGTATCTGATATCAAGATGATGAGTAGCATTATTCAGATATGTGTATATTTAAGCCACTACATACATTATTTTTTAAAATTTCTGTAGCATATTGACTAGGATTTGACATTGCAATTTTCAGAAAATACTTAAAGCTTTAATTTTTCTAGATAAGACTAAAAGACAGTCTTTTAGTCCATTCTGTGGATTTCTAGAACAAATGCTTTAACTATTTTCTTTCTAAAACTCTTTTTAGCATATGTACATTCACATTCTTTCCTGTTGACCAAAAATACCTCCCTCTCATTATTGATGGGATTCTGTACCTAGAAGTATATGCAAAGGCAAAGTATAAATAAGGTTATCATAATAATAACTATTTCCTAGGATTTAAAGATGATATATAGATGATACATGACAGAGAGATCATAGATAGGTAGATAGATAGATAGATGATAGATAGATAGATAGATAGATAGATAGATAGATAGATAGATAGATAGATAGATAGATAGATAGATAGATAGATAGATAGATAGATAGATAGATGGATAGATAGACAAATGATAGAGATACAGAGAGATAGATGATAGATAGATTTCTTATTCTTCCATTATAATGAGATAATGCTCCTGAGTTCCATGTTTTGTTTCCTGAATAGGTAAGCTATCATCAAACATTGCATTATTCTAAGTGATACTGGTAATTGACTTTAGTAATTGATTTTGATGAGAAGAGATGAATACAAAAATGGGACAAATTTGAATAGCCATTCCTAAGTAGAAACAAACAAAAAAAAAGACCTCAACTCTTTACCAAAGGCTAACAATAGGTATATGAACTTGGCCAGAGGTCTATAGGGGTGTGAAGGACTCAGTTTATAAAACCTTGGGTGATGCAGATATGTCTTATTTTAAAGAGGTCAAATCATTTCTAAAAACAACTAGCATGTGAACTGGTATTCGCAGGGATTTACTCCTCCAAAGACGCTTCAAATGACAGAACTGTGAAACTAAAAACAAGAAGGATTTCTGGTTTGCTCAGTAACATACATTTAGTAATTATGTGGCTCTGGGCCTAATTTCAGATGTTAGGAAACTAAAAGATCAATCAAGCATCTATTACATAGATTTTTTTGAATATTTGACTAAATGAATTATGCATTTAACCATAGTGTGGGCTGGCCAGGCTGAAGTTTAAAAAGACTCAAAATCTCAGTCTAATGTCACACTAAGTTCAAAACATTATATTTATGTCTTTGATGCATAGTCTTTTTATCTTGCTATGCAAACTCTGATTGCTAAACCTTCAATGAAGTTTGGGAGTTTTGATATAAACAGATTAAAAAAACCTAAAACTGATGTAATATAAATTTTATTCCCTAATTCAGTGGAGAAAAAGTATAAATAACTGTACTTATAAAAGTAAAAGTATACAGATAAATGTAACTACCCAGCAAATTTGATGTTTCAGTGAAAATCATTGCATGAATTCATAGAAAAGAGAAAAAGATTTAAATAAGGGTTTCAAAGCTGAAAAAATAGGAATAATAAAACATTTCTTTTGATAACTGTTCAAAAATTTTTGTCTCTTATTTTACTGCATTGATTAATTTTTCTAATTATGTCTTATTCTTTCTTGGCAAAGATATTTAGAATCCCAGAAAACATCAGATAGCTGATTATATTTAATCAACACTACAACAATCTGTTGGAAATAAATGTTCAATGCCTGATCAAGTTGGCAGCAATCACACTGAAGCCTGATTTATTTTGACTCCTCCACTTTCAAAGCTATGGGGGAAAGACATGGTTCTTGATTAGATTCCTACCTCTAGATATAAAACTCTGGAACATTCTTCATTAACTATATTTTTGTACATTTAAGTACTAAGAAACTCTGATCTGTTTTTTCCTTTAAACAAATTATCTCCATAGAAAGCCATGAAAAGTACAGAATTTGCAGATAATTACCAAGAGTGAGGTTTAAATGATACCAGGAACTTAAAGAATAGGATGCCCAAGATGTTCAGAAGAGGCCTCCCCAGACTTGTCACTTTAGCATTTGGATTATGCCTCCAGTCTTATGAGAATCTTCACCCCCCCAACCCCCTAATTTAGAAGGATTAAAATGGGAGAAAATATCAGAATTTAAAACTTTCTAAGCCAGAAATAACCATTCTATTGGACAAATTTATCTATATGGCAAACATCTAATCACAGACCATAATGCTATTCAACATATGAGTTATCCTTTCCTTGTCATGTCAGGCTCCCCTCCCTCTCCTTAAATCCCTAGGTCCCTTGCCTTTCTTAACTCAAGAGATTATATAATAAGTGTTCTCTCTCTCTCTCTCTCTATATATATATATATATATATAGAGAGAGAGAGCGCATATATATATATATATATATATATATATGCAGGTGTATATATACATATACATATATACACATATATATTCAGTTTGCTTGATTTACTTTAGAATATGCATCCACGTAGATTATTCATATGTGTATACTTGAAATGACTGCTTTCTTCTACTAATCTATCTACTAATCTATCTGATGTTAACTTTTCAGCAAGCTGTGGTGGAACCCAGAGGAATAGGGAGAAATTTCTTCTCTGCACCTGAAAAACATACAAAATTAAGGACTAACCAGTTTTCAGTCTTTATCTCTTAGACCTAGCTACGCTCAGAATGTCACTAGAAAAACAATCAGGTATAAAATGAGTCAATGGTACAAAGTAGCACTATAAGCTAATAATAAAAACTTGAACTAAAATTCAGGGTTTCTATCATCAAGGTTGGTAATTATTCCATGTATCAGTATAATAGCAAGTAACAGTATCAAGCAATGCAACTAATGCCTGGTATTTTCATAGCACTTTATAATTCATATAGGTAATTTGACATATTGTTGCTAATTTACATAAAAAGTGCAGCAGATAGTTTAAATATATCAATCATCAAATCTAATTTTACAATTGGTAAAAAGGATTCAAGTTGACAAAATGACAAATGTCACATAGACAAAAACTAACCTGATTTCTTCTTGCTTCAGTTCACTGCTGTCAGTTCAATGTCTAAATTAAATGTTATTGGACATGGACTTAATAAGCATTTGTCATATTGAAAGTTAAGCTATTTATCCTAAAATTATGCAAGGACCACTATTTTCAACATGTTGTTGATGTTTAACCCTTCCCAATACTCCCCCATACCCCTTTCCTCCCTGTACAGCATGGTTACAGAACCAATAGAACCAAAGGAAAGGATAATTTGCTTGTCTGTTAAGTTTAGCACTTCCCAAGTGATCAAATTTGGTTTAAGATGATTAAAATTGTTTTTGATATTTTAAATACATTTTGTTTTGCTTTTTCTAAAATGATCTCTTCATTTCCTTATACCATTTTAAATACAGAAAAAAGTTACAAATGGGTAAGAAACCTGCTTCTGCTTCTTGCCAATTTTAGGATGCTGAACAAATTGACTACTTTTTTTATGTAGCAATTTTTCATTTTTCATATTCAAATGTTAGTTATAGAGTTTCATATTACACACACTTAGAAATATGTTGGGTATATATTCCACAGAAAAGAGATGTTCAAACCTTACAAACAAAGTCTTTCTGGGACAATGGAATTACTTTTCAGGTTGAATAAGTGCTGTCATTTTTTTTTTTTTAGCACATTGCATCTTTGTTTTTTTAATAATTCATTTATATATAAATTTCATATCTCTGTGATCTCTGGGGTTCACCCCCCCTCCCTGGCCATTCTCATCCTGTCCCTCCCCAAGTTGTGTACTTCAATTTAGTTGTTGGCTTGTTTTGACTTTTCTTCATGTATTTTTGTTTATCTTTCCCATGTCACATATGTTAGTGAAACCATATGGTTTCTGTCTTTCTCTTTTTGACTTGTTTCTGCTAATATGAATTCTAAGTCCATCCATGTTATCATAAAATCATCAAATTTGTCATTTTTAATTGATGAGTAATATTCCATTCTGTATACGTACCACATCTTTTTCATCCAGTCATCATTTTTTGGACATTTTGGTTGCTTCCATGTTTTTGCAATTATAAACAGTGCTGCAATAAACATCTGAACAGGTGTCCCACATTGAAGTCTCCTTTGGGTAGATCCCCAAGAGAGCAATTGTTGGGTCATATGGTAGTTCCATTTTAATTAATTTGAGGGTCCTCCATACAGCCTTTCATAGAGGTTGTACCAGTTTACATTCCCATCAGCAGTGTAAGAGTGTCCCCTACTCTCCACATCCTCACCAGCACTTGCTGTTACCCGTTTCATGGATGTGGGCCATTCTTACTTGTGTAAGGTGGTATCTCATTATGGTTTTCATTTGCATTTCTCTTATTGCTTGTGACGTTGAGCAGTTTCTCATGTGCCTATTGGCCATTTGTATTTCCTCTTCAAAGTTTCTTTTTAGTTCCCCATTTTATGACTGCGCTCCTTGTTTTGCTTTTGTTTAATTGTGTGAGTTCCTTGTGGATCTTCGTTGTTAAACCCTTATCACTTTTGTGGAGGGCCAAAATTTTTTCCCCTTCAGTTGGGCTTCTTTTAGTTTTTTCTGTCATCTCTTTTGCTATGCAGAGTTTTTTAGTTTGATGTAGTCCCATCTGTTTATGTTTTCCTTCAATTTTTTGCCATGAGTAGATTTTTCCAGAAAGGGGTTTCTGAATTGTACTTCCTAGAGGGTTTTTCCCAAGTTTTTTTCTATGTATGTTATGGTTTCAGGTCTGACATTTAAGTCTTTTATCCATTTTGAGTTGATTTTTGTAAAAGGTGTGAGGATGTTGTCTTGGTCCATTATTTTGTAGGTCTTAGTCCTAATTTTCCCACCACAATTTATTGAAGAGGCTATCTTTGTTCCAATGTAAGCTTCCCACCTTTGTCAAAGATTAGTTGACTATATATGTGTGGTTCTATTTCTGAGCACTCAATTCTGTACCATTGGTCTGATTGTCTGTTGTTGTACCAGTACCATGCTGTTTTAATTGTTATGGCCTATACACATACAAAACAAACAAACAAAAAAAAGTGGAAGAAGAAATTTAAAAAGTCATCCCATTTACCACTGCATTAAAAACAATTAAATATATGGGAATAAACCTAACAAAGCACATGAGAGATCTATACAGAGAAAACTTTAAAAAGCTGCTAAAAGCAATAGAAGACATAAGGAAATGGAAAGACATTCCCTGTTCATGGATTGGAATTTGGAATAATTAACATCATCAAAATGACCATCCTTCCAAAAGCAATCTACAGATTCAATGCAATTCCTATAAAAATTCCAATGACATTCTTTAAAGAGATAGAAAAATAATTACAGAAGTTCATATGGAATAACAAAAGACCTCGAATATCAAAAAGCCTCCTGGCCAAACAAAGGGAAAATGGAGGGCCAACTAAACCAGACCTCAAGTTATACTACAAATTGACTACTTTTTTCAAGGTATTCTCTCTTCTGAAAATCATGTATGTGGATACTGTAAAGGTTTTAAAGGGGAAAATGTATGAGAAATCACTGTGTATATAAAGAATAATAATCATGATGACAATAATGAGAAGACTAAGAAGAAGAAAGCTCATCAGATAAACAGACACTAAGAAAGTATAAAATGTGATTTCTAACTTGTTCTTTTTTTCTTGACATTACTAGATTTGCCTGTTTCAAAGTGGCCTCTAGCTAACTTTGGAATACTCAAGCTAAAAATGGAATACACATTTCTCTCACATAGATTTGGAAATTAGGATCTAATTTAGGAGACATAGAAATCATTTGCAGCATAAAAATCATAGGAAAAAATGCAAAACCAAATATATAGAAAATACTAACTCTTCTTCAGACAATTCATAATGGCTCTGTCAAAGCAAAATAATTTATAGATGACTGCAATTTTTCAAAAGTTAATAGGACTGTTATTGTCCATTAATTTCTGGTCAGTGGTTTTAAATGTCCTTGCATAAAATAAAATGAATTTAAACAGTAGCTAAATTGCTAAAGAAATCTGTTAGCTGGGAATTCTTTAATTACAGCTGATGGAGTGTTTTTTAAAGTCATTTGTTCTCAATTGTTTAAATGGGATTTTGTTCTGATTTATAATTTAAATATCTCAGAAATATGTTTTTAAATATTCAGAATCAATAGATGTACTACTCATATTGCAAAATTTTCCAAAATTGTTGAATGAAAAGAAAAATGAATAAATGATTAAGTATGGTAAGTAGACTTCTTAGATGGCTTCCAATAACCCAACTTCTCACCAGTTATTTATACCTATTAAATAACTATCTCTTTCATAATATTTGCATAGGAGTGACATTTAAACATTTAGACATTTTTGAAACAGTTGTTATCCAGTACTGCAAGTCAAGCTGATTTTAAAGTATTACTGGAAGAGAACATGCTATGTTTGTATATAAAAGATAATGAAAGACAGTATACAATTGATTAAACTTAGAAAGAAAACGCAAACTTATTTCAAATGAATAGAAAATAAATGATGAGTTGAGAACTGCTCATTTCTAGTTCAGCAAATTCCATTATGTTTTTCTTAATAGATATTTGAATTTTCCTGAAATTCCTCTATATCAATTGAATTGCAATTTATTTTCCATAAATTACATTAGCCATTCAATTATTTAACAAAACTAAGACCATGTTCACAAAATTGAAGTGACAGAAATAGGAATGCTTCTACAAATCAATGTATAGAATAAGTGTCCTAGAGTATAAAACTTGTGTAACCTCTTCATTTGTTTAGCCTCTTTTTAAAATATTCAGAATTTCAACTATGTAAACTTTATTTTTATCCTTTTCCTAAGTTGTTATTAAATAATGGACTGTCTGAATAATGATATATTTCCTAGCCACATTACTAATTGAGATTATCAAATGACTATCATATAGAAAAGGTGTGATTTCAAAACTGTTGAATAATGCAGGAGGAAGAGCCTGGTTTAGGAAAACACAAAAAGCAATTGATCTTAGTTATTAGTGACTTTTTGATGTGTACTTAAGTTTGAAGCCATTTGTATTGATCCACTTTTCTTTTTTTTAATTTATTTATTTACTTAATTTTACTCTTTAAATCACAACCTCGGTAAATGGTTCTTGGGATACACCCCTCTCCTCACTCTGGTGCCCCCTTCATTCTTTCAAACCCTGTTCTTTGTTGTTCACTAGTCTGTGCTAGTTTATTTGTCTCTTTCTTTCCTGTGGCAGTGTTCTTTCCTTGGGTGAGGGACTGTGTTGTTGGAACCAGGTGAACCTTGCTGGTAGGTTTTGAGTCTTAAGATTGCATTGGGCAGTCAGTCTATATTTGTGTTCTGTCTATGCTCTCTTGTTGGAGGCTGACTTCTCCAATCCCATCTCTGTTGTTTTACTGCTATCTTATGGTTCTGGCTTCAGATTTAAGAGGTCTCACCCCTGTCAGTGTCAGTGAAGAAGTTTTTCTGTGGATACAGGCATCCATGAGTGGTGATTGTAGGTCATTTCCTCTGTCTCACTTTGCAGCCCTGCTATGGGGCTGATGCTCCCAGTTCTTGGCCCACCTTTCCATTCCTGTGGTGTGGGGAGGGGCACCTTGGTCTTCTAAAAGGCATCTCCAAAATGAAGTCTTGGATCTTTTAGACCCAGAGAACACGTAGGTACACCTCGTGACATTGTGTTTCCATAGCTTTTCTCCAGTCTCACATACACTGGTTCTCTCAATTGTCCATCTGCTTTGTCCAGCTCAGGCTTGTGGGCTTTCTTTTTACCTGATCCATTGTAAGGGCACTTTTTCAATTTTCAACAATGCCAGTAGATAAAATAATCCTGAGTCCATAAAGAAATCCTGAGTCCTTAAATACACTCTATTAACCAAGTGTATTTAAGGCCATTTCATTTTATTCTCTAACTTTTTAAAGATATTAGATTGTAATGATGAAACTTTTTCAGTAATGCAAATTATTCATTTATAAATGTGTTAATACCCATTAGTAATACTTAAGGCCTTGAGAGTAAGAAAAGCTGACTTCTTTTAGACTACTGACAGACTAAGACAGAGTGATATCATAAGTGATAAAAATCCATAAGACTTAGTTCTGTGACAAAACTCAACAAAAGATATGGTCTTTCTAACTGCTGGTTATCATAGGATATCACAGTATGTGGAGAGAAAGGCTAATAGAGGAAGGAACAATGGAAGGAAGGGACTTGGGTTTTGATTATGCATATTGACACATGCTAATATCTGGAAGAAAACAGATCAAAAGTCTTAGGATTTTTTTTATTGATAAACAATCAACATGCAATAAAAATAATCTTTGATTGTTGGAGCCCAAACATGTCCATATCTGAGAGAAAATAGTCTGTCTATCCCTCACATCAATGTTTGAGTTTGATCAATATCTGAGAAAAAGTTTCAATATGAGAGGAAATATGTCCTTTTGCAGCTTTTATTGGCTGTGTTGCTGCTCTTGTGAATTTGGAATAAATTGTGAGAGTTAAGATTTTTAGGGGCCAAAAAAATCAAAGACTTTTTTAATTGAAAATTTTATTGTTATACTCCAGAAACTTTATGGGTTTTATTCCTCTTAGTGGATGCTTCCTTCACCAGATTTGAATTATTTGACAGAGGAGGAATAAATATATTTAGATTTTTTCATTTTATTAGATTACTATGTGATTTCTCACACTGTCCATGTTTTTAAGTCAAATTTTATAAGTTATATTTGTTAGAATTGCATCATTTTAAATAAATCCTGGCTTAATGCCATTACATATATTCTCCTGATAGCTTTCATTGTTTCAGCATCCTAAATATGTCTATGTTTTACATGTAATATTAATATTTTTCAATCTCCATCTTTTTTGTTTCTCTTCTCATTCAGTGTTACCAAGTTTTTGTTTTTTGCCTTAATTCTAATACTATTTTCAAAGAATCAATTTTGATTCTGCTTCAAAAGATTGTTGTCCTTCAGTCCTTGTCTGTCTTGAAAGTAATTTAGACCTCCTGAATTCTAGTGGCTTAAGTACAGGGACCTGACTTCTGTAGCTACAGGTCCTACATTCCATTGCTGTGAATGAACTGAATTCAATGATAGTCTCACTGATCTGCAGCTCAGGTTACAGGGAGCTTTGTTACCAGTGCACTCCTAGTACCCTTTGCCTTTGTATGTGATCTGGTCTATAGGCCTTTTTGTGGAATTTAATTATATAGGTTTCTTGACTTCACAATGTATATCCACCTAAGAATGCCCACTTCTAAGTCCTTTTTAATCATTCCTCCACCATCTATAATGTAATACAGGAAGTCCACTTTCATTTGCCATAGTTTATTACTCTCTCTTGGCTCTCCTGGTTCTAGGTTAGGCTAAGCTCACTCAGTCTTTACTGATCATTTCAGGGTGTTGAGCATCATATCCTGATGCATATATGTAGAACTGAAAATCATATAATAATTTAATGTTAGTTTATAAAATTTGAATAATGTAACCAGGTTTAAACCATTGGAACCTATTCTGTACTGCATATATAATTGAGATAAAACAGAGGAGAGGAGTGATTAAAATAGTACACAAGAGTAAGGTATATACTATCTTTAATTTGATATGGTAGATTTGAGTCCTCATCAATAAGGAATTGGTAAAATTATAACATAAAACTTTTACTATGATACAGTGGCAGTTTTGGGTTTTTTTTTTTTTTTTAACTGAGTAAACATTAACTGAGTTTAACTGAGTGAAACTTGAACTGATCTACACTCACCTGGACCTCAGAAAAATTGCATGCTTTGTGATACCTACAACTTTTTCTATTGTAAGTCCTCTTATTTTTGTCATTAAATACAAGGGGTCTTACATTGATAACAGTGATTTTATTCTGTGAGTTTACTTACTAAAAAGTTATTTTAGAATATAAAAATTACAAAGTAGATATTAGCCTACACCTCAAGTTTTATGGCTGGTAATTCATATGATGTTAATAATGCTTACACTTTTTAAAGTTTCTTCTTTTCAATTTTTAAAAAAAAATTCACACTAGTGATTAAATTGCCTCATCTATTCAGAAGCAATTCTTAATTTATGAGCTGTCTAATAGTGTTTTTAAAAATATTAAACATGGGCTTCATCAGAGTCTGCTGGTAATGAGATTAAAGCAATTAAGTAATTGGAAAAGCATGTCTGAACATGCTGAATAAACTCTTCCAAAATAAGTAATTAATACTTTGTTTCTTTTAATAGTAATAAGTTAAAATATGAATATGCAGTTAATTTTTGTGAACCTCACATTCATTTATTTGAAAACATAACTTATCTGAATGCTAATATCAAAGATAAAGTTTGGTTTTCCATTCTCATATATTTGTCTCAATTCAAGCATATTTATTTTTAGTTACTGAGGAAAATTTTAGGTTTAATTTTTCTACTAATTTCAAGTTGGAAAAGAAAACCATCAAGGTGGGATTAATATCTTTGAAAATGTAAATATAGCTCCTTATAGCAGATAAAAAAGAGCCCCTTAATCTAAGATTAAAATCTGCTTCACAATAGACAACTACTTTTATTTTGTAGGCTCTTTTTCTTACTGCTTCTTGCCTACTGGCTTTTTTAACAATTCCTAACAAGAAGAGAAAAGAAGATAAGGGATATATAGTTTTACTGTGACTCTCAATCAATGTTTTTTTGACTATACACAATGTTGCTTAAAGTACATAAAAATTTCCTGAGATGAAGATGATGGTTCACAGGTGATGTGGTGGGAGAAACTCAGGGTATACAATGATGTAGGGAAAAAATGCCTATTTATATTTATATTTATATAGTCAACTGGAAAAAGTTCCTAAAGAGTTCACTAAGAATATATTTTTTTTCTTCTTTGAGACTAGGCCTCGCTATTTTTGCCTGTGGAACCACAGGCTTACGTTGCCTGGAGTACCACAGACTCAAGCAATCCCCAGCCTTAGCTTCCTAGGTAGCTGGGATTACAGGCGTGTGCCACCACACCCAGCTATATTTTTTTGGAACTAGGTCTCAATACGTGCCCCCACAGGACTCAAATCACAATCCCTGGCCCCGGCCATACCTTCCTAGGCTGCGGCTTACAGGTATGCGCTACCATGATGGTTCAAGAATCAAATTTTAAGTTCCTAATTTGGCAATTCTAATTTGGTCAGTAGCAGATAGGCTCTCAGCATATGCATTTCCACAAGAACCTGTTGAATTGGAAGTTGGTGGTCACTACTAAGCAAAGTCTTTTGCTACTAAATGATGTCCCTAATTATCTCATTTATAATTGGGATTGACTGACTATAACACTACCTGGGTAATGTTACTGATATCAGGGACTTTTTTTTTTTTTTTTTTTAGTTACAAGTAATCCTGGTGCATTTATTTACTTTAATTTCAACAGAACAATAATACCATGTTCATCTCTTTGTTAACATTTGCTTCCTATCAAAGCTTACCACTGAATCCTGGGATGTGCTGAAGAACATGAAACAGTGCCTTAAAATTGCAATTCTTTCTGAGTCACATATGGTTATTATGGTGTCAGTACTGGGGAAAAGAAAACAATGAACCTAGAGCAAAATATTTGTGTTCTAGCTATTACAGTTTCATGTTGTACCAACCATTGCTACCAGTTTTCCTTATGCAAAATGGTTAATAAATTCCCTATCTGAGATGTTGAGACTAAAATCAGAAAATAGGTGTGAAATTTTTAAGTAGTAAATTTACAAAAGATATTGATGGTAGAAAATATTTTTATCCATGGCACTGTTCCTATTGTGAAAGAGATAGCTCTTCTGATTAACAATTTAAGTTAAAAACTTATATTTTAAATGTAAATTGTTAAATTAAAACGTGCCTGTAAGTTTAGCAGGACAGTGGGTACTTAAAATGTTTCAGACTATTTATCTGAGCAACTTTTAAGTATTTTAAGTCCAAACCTTCTATTTAATTGAATAACTTTTCCTTGGAAAAAAATTATTTTCCCGCTTTTCAAAAATTTTATTAATCAATAAATTGTTCATTGTTACATTTATCCATTTGAAAAAATGCATTAATTTCATTATATTAGAAATAATATTACAGTTTGCTAAAATAGAGCTAAACAGAATTCACAGATAGTGCCTCAATTCTTTAACCCAAGCCATTACCCCTAGAGTGCTTTTAGTTATTGAACAGCTTTAAATAAGGTTTGCAACCACATCACCAATCCTGTCAATATATACCTCAAGACATAGAGAATGTTCTTGAGGAAAGTCTAGAAACTTCCCTTCCTTCCCCTGTGACATGCTGTAAAATGGAAGTTCCAGGATCATAACTATCCTAATATTTCAATATACTTAAATGGAAACACATTTGAAATATCATTGCTAATTATAAAATGTGAATCATAAACAATACAGATACCTATAGTTAAAAATAATCCTATAACTGTCAAATCACTGTTTTGCTTAAATTTAAAAAAAAATTATACTGTTATAAGTGATAATCCTATAATTCTAAAAGTCTTAACAAAACTTCTCTTTCATATGGCAACAAAGGAAATGACTAATGTTTCTAATTCTTCAAGTTTTTTAATTGAATTCGACTAGATCATAAAGCATCTTGCAGCACTAATGTCAAGTATAAGGCATAAACAAAGTAGACATCTTTTGGACAAACTTACATTCAATTACTAAGCAAAAAATTTTTTTCATTCAGCACTTTTAGGTAATTTACTAAGTTAGTGACTTTGTTTTCCTTTCAAACTATACTCATTTCTATATTGTATTAATAATATTTTCAACATCTTATTTTGAAAATGAGTATTTTCTGGAGACGATGGTAACAGATGTTGAGGGGAATCTAGGCTTCCCATTCAGTTCTCTATGATCACTGAGAGCTATATCAGTTGCTGAAATAGTAACAAAAATGTTAATGACTTGGAATATGTTGATATACACTTTAAGAAAGAAACATTACTGGTAAAGTACTCTTACTAATTCTGGAAATCTTTAAGCTTTATCACAGTAAATTCTAGACCATTTTGTGACATATATCATCATGCCATCATGCCATCATGGAGTATTACCAATGCATAACTGACATAAGAAGGTTAAATCAACAGACACAAACTGACCTAAGAAAGTAAATATCAGCAGATTAGCGTCAGTACAAAGGGGTCATTAGAATGTGTTTCACAGACAAATCTCTCACATGATCACTTTTATTCCCCAAATCTGCACTATGTCTGACAAGAGTAAGATACTCAGAGTCAACATTCAAAAGAGAGAAGAAAGTATTTCAACTAATGCTCAGAATGAGAGTTGTTTTCTGAATAAGGTTGTTTTTGACCTTAGTGAAAAAAACAAAAGTCTTAAGATTTTATAAACTAATAATGAGCTGATTATAGGACATTCTTTCTACTTAGAGAAGAAATGATATTCAGAGACATTTCAAATTGTATCCAAACAACCTAAATTGGGTTAGTAATTTACATTTCTTAAATTAGCTTTTTCTTCTATAAAGAAACTAGGAATTTTTCAGGATTTATGTAGTTTAACTTTGAAATTTCAAGTTTACTATGTGAACATTCTTCTGAATTTCACTTCTAGAATTTCTGGTATACAATTTGGACACAACTTAAAATGTTATAGAAAAAAGATCAAATCTGGACTTTTGTGTCAAAAACTCTTAGATTTAAATCCAAGAGTTTCTGATGCTGAACTTCACTATTTTCCTAAGTATAAAGGACATGGTAAGTCTTGTATATCAACATAATCTTGAGGCCTAAGTGGGAATATATGTGAAATAATTTTGATCAATTTGCAGGTTTATGGTATGACTCCTTTCCCCACTTTTAGGTTAATAATTACATTATCAGCTATAGATTTATGCAATGTAATCTAGTATAAATTATAACACTACTGAAAATGATCAGACAATTTTAAATGTCCAACATCTTAGTAAAGTACAGAGAAAATTAAATCATTAGTGTATAGAATATTTTTCAGAAACTGAACTAATAATTGTTCTGAACCTGCTCATGCTAGAAGTCACACAAGTCATTCTAAAGTTCGATTTCTTTATCCAAAAGACAGCAATAATAATATTTACTGATGAGAGCTGTCATCAGTGTGAAGGAAACATCTTTGTTAATTGCATATTTTTATATGAAAGAACAGCTCATTTTGCCCATTATTTTTTAAGTTGCATAGCAATTGGAATTTAGATAAACTTCTGCATTTTTATATATTTAAAAACTATTAAAATGTTCCTTACTCCTTGCCTTAGAGATTTTAAGAACTAAATATTAATACAGAGCAAAATAATTAATACATTTTAGAAGAGTATATTTTATTATATACAAGTTGAAATACAAGTCACACAAATACAAATGCAAGCTGAGATAAAGTACACAAATATATCTCATTCAATCTATCTCACACTTTTAAGATATGAAGCAGATCTCAAAGGAAACCAGGCTTACTTACTTACTTACTTACTGATTTGCTATCAGGCCTGACTCCAAAAAAATAAAAAAGGTATTTTCCAAAGAAATCACAGTATGACATCCATCCCCCATACTTCTTTACAGTGTGGCCTTGACACAGATCCATCAAGAATATAGTTTAGCCCCTATCTTCTTGAATATGAATAGGAATGTAACTACTTTGATAAAGCAGAAATACCATGTGATTCTGAAAGTAGATTACAAAAGGAAATATAGCTTCCTCTTTGTCTACCAGAAAATTGTCTTGAACCTTGACTGGTATCACCTATCTCAAGACCACCATCCTGTGGAGAAGACACGTAAAGAGAACTTGTGAAGGTGTTGAAGTTAGTTTTACTAAGCATTTCAGTTATCTTAGTCCAGTTGCCACTTGTGAGTGAATGAACCTTCAGATAATCTTATCCTTCAGCTGCCAAGTAAACCCCATCTTAAAATCTTCCAAGTGGAGATTCCTTATACTGCTGAAAGTAAAAGCAGCATTTGATTTGTTCTGTTTGATTCTTGTTGCCTTAGAACCTATGCACCTGATAAAAATGACTGTTGTAAGTTGTTAACTTTTGGTTAGTTTGTTACGCAGCAAGAGTATCTACAATAGGATATTTAAACACCAGAATATCTTTCTAATGAATGCAACACAAATGTACTACTTAAGTTATTAATAGAATCAGAATCTTACATTGGCAAGAGCTGTGCTAGATATGTGATAATTTACTGGCTGGGTTAGGAGTTACTAGCTCAAATTAGTCAAAGTGGTTCAGAAATAATCAAACAGGAGAAATTTAAAGATTCAGATTTAAGTGCCCTCTCTGGATAGATTCAAGGAATACTTCATTAGGAAGAGGAATAATTAGGTTAACTGCAAATATCCTTCCCAAGTCTGTGCATCTCTGATTATTGCAGGGAAGGTATTTTTAATGTATAATACTCAACAGTAATGGGATTTGACACCAAACTTCAGTTGGTAGATTAAGTGAAAGGTAATGTCAAAATCTGTCATTTTTGCTTTATCCTCAGTTGTCTCAGCATTGGACCTATCAGATAATCATAGAAGGGATTTTTGTTTATGTAAATTGCCTCCAGTAGAGAAAAACTGG
>PVHY01027800.1:0-15878 GCA_004024945.1 Uropsilus gracilis | reverse complement strand
AAGAGTGATAAGGGATTAATAACACTGATCTACAAGGAACTCACACAACTAAACAAAAACAAAACAAGATGCCCAATCAAAAAGTGGGGAGAAGAACTAAAAAGACATTTCTCCAAAGAGGAAATACAAATGGCCAACAGACACATGAAAAATTGCTCAATATCACTAGCAATCAGAGAAATGCAAATCAAAACCACAAAGAGATACCACCTTACACCAGTAAGAATGGCCCACATCAAAAAAACAGGCAACAAAAAGTGCTGGCGTGTGTGTGGAGAGAAAGGAACACTCCTACACTGCTGGTGGGAATGTAAACTCGTCCAGCCACTATGGAAAGCAGTACGGAAAACCCTCAAACTAATGAAAATGGAATTACCATTTGACCCAGCAGTCGCACTTCTGGGAATCTACCCAAAGGAGACCTCAATGTGGGTACAAAAGGACACCTGTGCTCAGATGTTTATTGCAGCACTATTTATAATTGCAAGGACATGGAAACAACCCAAATGCCCCAGAACAGATGACTGGATGAAAAAGATGTGGTACATATACACAATGGAATACTACTCATCAATTAAAAATGACAAATTTGATGAATTTATGGAAACCTGGATATACCTAGAAGAAAACATTCTAGCAGAAACGAGTCAGATAGAAAGGGACAGAAACCAAATGGTTTCACTAATATATGGTCAACCAAATGAAACTGCACAAGGGGAGAATGGGGACCAGATGGAGCAGGTGGGAATGGGAGGCAGTGGGTGACCCCCAGGGACTGAAATGATGTGAAATATATATAAATTAAAAAATTATTAAAAAATAAAATAAAATAAACTATACCTCAAAAAACTGTTGGGGAAAAAAAAGTCTAGGCAGCAGCTCTCCTGCCTTCCTGTGCCTAAGCAGGCACTTCTCTTAACCAACCCCTCTTTGCAAAGCTGTGGAGGCAGCTCTCCTCCCTTGACTGCATACCTGTGACTATGCAGCCCTCTCTTAACAAGTCTGTACCTTTAGGGCAGCTCTTTCTGCCTACTTGTGTCTATGTAAGTGTCCTCTATTCTAATTGCCCTTTTTATAATAAACCTGCCCTTGTGGATATAAAAAATAATAAAATAAAGTAAAATTTTCAATGTACAGTTTCTAATTATTTCCAATTTTCCAATCTGATAACAATTTTGAAACAATTCATAAGCATTTGACATGACTAGTGCCATCACTGTGTCTGTATAAAGTCCTCTTTAAAAGAAAGAAAAATTACCATCACTTCACTAAAGGACTGGTTAGAACTCAACTGCCCTCAAGAATCAGCATTAACCCAACTGAGGGTTAAAATAACCACAAAGAGTTCTGGAAAGTGAACACATAAGCTATTTCTAACCTTATGTCTGACAACAGCTGATACCAGTTATAGAAGGATTTAAAAACTTGCTTGTTAAAAATATAATTATCTAAAGTTTCAAAACTCCCATAACCAATGACAAATCAAGTTGTATTTACCTCTGCTATAGCAAATCACCTGCCACTAAATGTGAAGTCCCTAATACAGAATACTCTTAATAAATTGTAACTCAGGATAATTGTTTCAAGATCTAAAATTTGAATAGGGGAGGGGCAGGGCATAAAATAAGATTTGAACCTGTGGTCAGTTGCAAGAGACTTCTAATTTTGTTCTTTAAGGCAATGTCTAAAAAGTCATGTTGTTTCTTTAAAATAACAAAATCAGTAAGGTATCACATATATGCATTCCTTCAACTAGTGAGTTCTATTTTTGAATAACGATAAATGCAATAAATAAAATACAGTTTCTTTACTTTACACTTAACAATATAATGACCAAAGAAGTTTTCTCTAATACATACATACATTTGCTAGTGCTGTAGATTTGATTATGTTTCTAATAAGTATTTTTCTGAAATTATGGAAAAGTCTAAATTAAATAAACTATGACTTTTTCAATCAGTCTTCCAGTATTTGTTGTTGTGTTTTAGGCACATTTTTGCTTGTTTGAGTAATTTACTAATGTATTTCCAAGAAATAGAAAATGAAGAAGATTGATGCTGTAAGATGTATAGAAGGTTTGCATTACATCTACATCCTAGAAAACTCAGCCAATATGAGTGATTCAAATAAAAATGCTATGAAGACGAAAACACCTGAATAATTTCCCTAAAACTCTGGATTATTTGTCTTATTTCAAAAGGAGCTATGGTTTGAGTTTATAAATCCAGCACCTGGCTCACCAGATCTTTTCTTTCTATATTTAACATGCCATTTGGACAACAGAAACATTTGAGGAAATACACTGGAGGATTTCATCAGCCTGCCAAAACACAGTTATTTTGAAGGACTTTGGATGAGTGATTGGCATTTTTATATAAACTTTTTTGTCTAAAAATCTAAAATTTCAATTTGCACTGAAACCCAAAATCACCTTTGTCAGCAGTTTTTCATAACTCTCATTCCAGATCTGCTTCATATGCCACATGCTATTTTCAACAATTTATCTGCTTGCTCAACATCATTTATATGAGCAGCTTATATGAATTAAGTCCTCAACTTGAATTGTATTACATAGAAATATAAAATACATAAATATGTTAATTGATCAGTATGGATTAGCTTTTAAAACACAAATTTCCTTCAAGATGTTTAATGATACTGCATCACTACCATAGTCACCTCTCTCTTTGAAGGATGAAACTTTCTTCATGAAATGTTTCTCAGTGGAAATTAACAGCTACTCTAATATTTGAATCATTTCCTATGAGTATTCAAAGGAAAACAGCCCCAAGCCAGGGAGGAATGTGGGCAAAAGAATGGAGAACAAAACTTAAAATCATACCCCCCTACCACCAAATTTTTTCCCATTAACTTTTTGTGTCATTTGCAAATATTTTACTTTAATAAATTAGCATTAAGAATTCAATTTCTCCAGTAATAATCATAAATTTCTTATCACTGCTGAAAGACTTCATTTATGCAAGCAAGCCCAGGAACATAATTATCTTTTCATCTGAGGCAGCACATTCTGTTTTTCAAAGATTATTTTTCTTTTAATAACACTTTACAGTTTATCATATTCTTTAGACCTCTTAGCTCACTCTTTCTGCCCAAGCTGGCAAGCAGATATGCTCTCCATGTTAGAGATGAAATAACTGAGGCTCAGAAATGACCTGCCTTAATCACACACATACACAGAGACACATATACATGACAGAAGAATACACACAGACATGTACATGATTCTTGTTCTTTTCAAAATACTGTAGCTAAGTATGCCCTTCTTCTTGGGGGTGGGGGTGGAAGGGGTAGAAGGGTAGTAAGCTTTTAGGAAAGGAAATGTGTTCATTTTGAGTATCAGTTTATACTCTTCTTGATAATGTTCAAAGAATTAAACTTCTTTCAAATTTCACATCCAAATCATTTCACTCGAAAATTAAGTGCACTTTTTAAAGCTTAGATACACAAAGTCTAATATCCTATATTAAGGGCATATACCCAGTGGGTTCAATGCTAGACATAAGTCAGACAAACTAATATAGCTAAGAGACACTTGCTGATAAGCCTGTGTTGCATACCACCTTTCTCCAAAAGTGCCTAAAACATTATCACACGTTTGTCACTATCCCAATCAAGGGATAGTGCTAGCTATCCCTTCACCAAGGTTTGTGCTAGCTTCCCGTCCCTTCCACTGACCACCAGGAAGGTCAGACTGCCCACAAACAGGTCTGCTTCACAGGTGAGGAAAAGATAAAGCAATTAGTGGATGTCACCGAATGACTAAAGTTCAAATCAGTACAACTCAAGCTGAAACACCAGAAAGTAAACGAAGGGGTTACAGGAGGGATGCACTAGGTTTGATAGTAAGTAACAGTAAACAGGACTCATCCATTATGCTACAACAGGACCTTTTCTATGAGATACAAACTGATCCACCCTTAGGTTCCTTCTACGTAGTTCAATTGTTTCTTTGGGGCCTCCTCTGTCCATCCATGTCCACCTTTTTCCAACCACATATAATAGCTTGTTTGACAGCCTTTGTGCATAAAGGTCTTAAATGAGACATGAGAAATTACTTAATAGAGGTTAGTCAGTGTTAGTTAGACTTACAAAAATGCATGCTGTAAATGTTTCTGCTCCATAAATTACATTTTGGATAAGCTGCTATATGGCATAATTTTATTAAAGTTTATCTTATACCTTACTACTTCTGAAGTTTAAGGAAAGAAATTATACTGAGACATCTGAAAATAAAGGAAACCTCAGGCAAATGAATAGCTCGTGAGGGACACACTTACTGCTGAGTTTCTCTTCCTGTTTGGGAGGGCTGCAGGGTCACTGACTCCATTTCAGGAGTGTATTAGCGGAGTTACAGGAACTGCTTAAAAACCCTGGGGATGAATGAGATTTCATCATCATTATGCCCATTCCTGTTTTATTATTTGGATTCTGTAATAATTCACTTTAGATAGTAAAAATTCAAAGGGTTTTGTTTTTGTGCACATAAGCTCACTGTACTTGAATGACTTTTTCTTCCCATAAGTTCAGAGTCATTGGGCTTCCTTTCCCAAGCTGGGGAAGCAAACTGTATCCTCCAATGAACCATAATTACAACTGGTCTTGTCATTAGCGAGCATTAATTTGTAGGACTATTTGGTGCTAAAATGCTCTTCAGAATTATGTTAACAAGAACAAACTATGCCCCTCAAGAAGTTTATCCTCTAAAATAATAATATTGACATGAGTAGAAAAGATAAAAACAATATATGTATTAATATTATATATACACATATAAACAGAAATAATGTATACAGTATCACAAAGGACAAGAATAGTGCATGGGAGGTAAAGGGAGCAGGGTCAGAATCAGGGAACCTGACACAAAGTTCTTTGAAACTTAGCCATAACATCTCAGCTCCCATAGGGCTAGCAACTTATACAGAGACAAAAAAATTACAAGCCAAGATTCTTCCTAAAGAACTGGATATATCAAAGTTCTCAAGAAAAGGTATATTCTGTAGTCTCCAAAAAAGAACCAAAATTCTGAAACTTTAGAGAGGCTGTCAAACTGCCACATCTATAGGTGCATGTGTGGTAGGGTGGATAGGGGTGGGGGAAGAGATGGTGAGAAAGAAGACAATTTAAAGAAAATGAGAAAAAATATTAAAACTATAAGTGGCCAAGAAAGACAGTTCCGATGGGATTCTAATTTTGTCTTACAACTACAAGCTGTGCTCCTATCTAAAAGGGCCCAATGGTTATTGCTGAATGAAAACAATTTGCTAAACATCTGTCCTGCCACCAAGCAACTTAATTCTTTCTATCACATTTAGGTCTCTTGCTTCCAGGAACTTACATGAAAAATACTAAGGTAAAAGAAAAAAAAATGTCATTTTATTCTTCCATTTATCCAGAGCACAATATAACAATAAAAAGCATTAAATGAAACATTAAATTCCAAAGTGCTAAATTTCATCTCTGAGATACAACAGACATCACTGTAACACAAAGTAGACTATGATAAGAGCCACATGTGATCCCTGGAAGTTCAAAGAAAGGTAAGGTTCTTTCAACAGATGATCAAAGGAACATTTCTGGAGAAAGTGGCTTTTGAATTGAGTTTTGAAGGACAGGCAATGTATAGATAGCCTGGGATGGTGTGAGAGGCAGAAGACAGAACAGTTTTCCAGATGGGGTAACATGGTAACAAAGGTAGAGAAGCATGGGACATTTTCTAGTGACTTCAAGGGGTTTAGCAGGGATGTAGTAATACAACATGTGAAGATAACAGCACAAATGATCTAAACAATAAGTTAGAGTGGACAATGGTGGCTGTCAGATAATAGGCTAATATGTGTAAGACAGACAATAGGGAATCACTCAGGAATTTGAATCAGGGAAGAACATAGGGTTAATACTGTGTAACTTTCTTTTCTCCATTCCTAACTTTAGAAGTTGGCCATCTCTGCACTAGACTTGAAAAATCTGCATGTTAGATTCATTCCACAGCCCTAGTGCTTTTGGAGAGCCTTGAAGTATTCTTTAGCCTTAAATATGAAATCATTTTCCTAGTCTGAGCAGAGAGGACAACTTTCCAAGTGTTCCATTACCGCTCTAAAACTGAAAATAACTTTTGATTGAGACTTTTCCAAATGATTTCCTTTATTTAGACTAGAAAAAGTTTCTCATAGTTCAACAGGTCTTCCCTAATCGAAACATTCTATAATCCATTTTTTAACATATGATATTTTACTGGGCTTCTTTAATCCTACTCATTCTCTATCCCAACTTTAAAAAGGAATAAAAAATGTTTTACAAAATAAACTCAGAGACTGGTGGTTATGGGGGGGGGGATATGAAATGGGTAAAGGAGGTCAATCATACTGTGATGAAAAGAAACTAGTGAACTAGTGATCAGTGACCAGACTTCTGTGCATAAAGATATCTAGTTATAGCACTCAAACCTGAAAATTATATGATGTTATAGACTGGGTTTTTTAAGAAGTGGCTTTGTTGAATTTGTAAGAAAGGAGGTCAGACTAATACAGTTCATTATCTCATACTGTCCTAAGATCAAAGCATGACTATGCTTGGCAAGTAGCTGTGTCCAATATGTGCTTGGCAAGTAGTAATGTTCAATAAATACAGTCATTGCTATTGTTATTGAAGATTTAAGAATTATATAAAGAGGGGTCAGATTTATGCTAGAAAACCTTTCAGGAAAGACTTCAAATGCTTTGCTTTCTCCCCTCAAAAGCCAAAACTTTCTTTTTAGTGTTTATTAAAGACTATCAAAGACCAGTATCTAAAGCAAGTGAAGATTTCTGTTAAATTGCAAAAATTTTCCTGGCACTATTCATCAAGTAATCAAAATACCAGCATTTACTTAAATTCCCAAAGTGGGTCATCTGTACACTAAAGCTTATTAAAAAATCATTGTTTTAGATTGCACTTCCTACCCTGAATCTCAAAATTCCTCTCTTTACTCACTCTACAAACAGAATGCACATACTCTTGGTAAAAAAGAATTAAGAAAATTTTCAATTATGTTGAAAAATACAAATGTACATTAAAAATTATAATTAGAGTCAACACATGAAAACTTAACAAAATCCCAGGGAAGTACTATTTCTATAAAAATGTGAGGGGCAGGAATTTGCTTCATTGTTGCCTTATCTGAAAAATAGGAATATGAAAACCATTCTCCTCCATTAATACACATTCCCAGAAACTTTACTTAAAGATGTACTCCAAGCAAAGTAACAAACTGAAGATCTTCCTGAGCTAACAATGTATCATGCAAATAATGCATGACGAGTAAAAAGAAAAATGTGAGTTATGCTCATGCTGGGGGGGGGGGATTTCTTATAGAAAACATTAAGTATTTCAAGATTGAGATATGCACATTAGCATCTTTCAACTACTCAAGATTTCAAAGTAGAGTAAGGTTTTTTATGCGTTTGCTTGTTTGTTTTTTTTTAAAGGACTGCTTTCCTGACTATAGTTAAGACTACCTGAGACTACCTGGGTTTTCTAAATTTGGCATGTTCCAGTTCAAACAATGCGCAAATACATGGGTATAGTTCTTAGAATTTCAATAAGTGTTTGCCAAACTGAATGATTTGTAGTTTTTGTGATGGACACAACTTATGCAGTGGACGTTTGAAGTAGAGAACAAATAGCATGGGAAGAGTTGGAGAGAGAAGTCACTTTCCAATAAATCAACAAGTCTCTTATACATGCCAAAAATGTTTCTCTGTGACAAAAAGTTGAAATGGGGGTGAGGGAAAAGTGTCATCAGATCTTAATCACACCCTTATCACTTGCTTTCACTTACTATATGCATAGATTAAAGCAAAATAATCAAGTTTAGAATACTAAAGTTTTCAACATTTATTCCTGACTGCTATTTACATTTATAGAACGCATTAAGATAGTGTTCAATGTATCACTCTGTTGTGACAAATGCAATGATACAGCATAAATCAACTTTTAAAACTCCATAAGATATCACTGAGGTAGAAAGTTATTCAAAAACAATGTTTCTCTAGGAATAAACCACTGAAACTTTCATTTTAAAAAATGTATCACTTAAAATAACACTGAACATCATGAATTACTTAGGAATAAATTAAAACACGTGCAAGAACTGTACACTGGAAACTTCAAAACATTCCTGTGAATTATTATAAAAGATGTAAATAAACAGAAATGCCATGTTCACAGATCAGAGAAGTCAATATTGTTAAGAAGCCAGTTCTGAAATTTATCTATGAAGATGAGATAATCTCAACCAAAATACTGGAGGTTTTTTCTTAGAAACTGACAAGCTGATTCCATAATTTAAATTAAAAAAGCAAAAAATAAATGTTAGGGAATAACCAAGTTGAAGAATTCACACTAATTTAAAGACAGTAATCAAGAGTACCATACTGACAAAGACCAGTGGAACAGAATAGAGAGAGTACAAATATAGGCCCACACATGTGGTCATTTGGATTTTCAAAGATACCATGGAAGTTCAAAAAAAGAAATCTATCAGCAAATGGCATTTGAATAAAGATGTGGGGAAGAAAACAATGAATTGTCATCTTAGCTTCATCTATGTACCAAAATCTACTCAAACTAAATCACTGGCTTACACAGAACCAAAATTTCTAGAAGTAGATAATCTTTGCTTTTTGTTTTTTTCACTGTTACACAAGATTAGTCAAAGATTTCTTAGAACACCAAATGCAAGAGCCACTTAAAAAATAAAACTTTACCTTATCAGAATAACTTTTGTTATTCATGTCTTGTTTGAAAAAACAAGACATGAATTAGGAGAAAACTTGCAAAATACATGTCTGATCAAGACTTAGAACCAACATATATTTTTCAAACTCCTATAGTGCCAAAATAAGAACACTTTTAAAGCAGGCAAAAGATTTGAACAGATGTTTCCATGAACGTACACAAAAGGCAAATCAGTACATAAAAAGATGTTCATAAGCACTATAGTGATACAAATTAAAACCACAATAGAGCCCACCTACATACGTACAAAAGCAGCTAGGATTAAAGAGACCTACAATACACAAGGCTAGTGAGGGTCTGCAGCAACTTGGCAGGAATGCAAAATGCTCCAATCACTTTGGAAAACATGAAATAAGTGAAATTTATCACATGTAAATTATTTCTCAATAAAGTTGAGGTTTAAAAAAAAAACAGTTCCTCCAAGTAATTTCTTCTCCCCCCTCCAGTTATATTTATTGAGGTAATGTTGGATTATAACACTCTGTTTTAGATTCAACATCTTACAAATGCATGTCTTCAAACCAGGCCCATGACCAAAACCCCAAGAACGCTCCACCATGCTCCATTGGGTCTCCTCCCTTACCAGCTCACAACCCACCAACTTGCCCTTCTAGTTCCCTCATTTCTTCAGTCAGATGTCAAGGGTTTGTTACTGTTTTGTTTTTTGTCTGACCCTTTGTTTTATTATATTCCACATATAGAAGAAGTCATCCATTATTTCCTTCTCCCAAATTATTTAGTTTAGTCTAAATTCCCCCAGTTCCACTTGCTCAGACAAATTTTAGTTATTTACTTTGTTACTGAGCACCACTCTTTTTTAAAAAGTTTTCTTTGTATTTTGATTTCACTACTTTAAATAGTTATCTTTTACATAATTTTCCAAGAAACAAAGCACACTAAGGGGGTTGACAAACTTGTTTTACAATTCCTAAAATGTTTATCAATCAGTAGGTGAGACTATGTGGCTTGAGAGTTCTCTGTTATATACTAATAAGTTTCAGAATTTAAGAGGATGTCTTAATTGTTCTTCAATCTCTTGTTTTGAAAAATTCAGTATTATGTTTTCTGAAGCACTATGGTATAAGCATCTAGCACATCATTCTTCACGGTGTGCTAAGTCAATCATGTAATTTATTAATGAAAGAACTGATGAAAAGAACCACAATTATATGGTGATCTTGGTTATTCACTAGCAGTTTTCTAGCAAAATACCTTTTCTAGCAAAATACCTTTTTTCAAAAAATTATGGCACCTTTCATAATATTGAAGTCTTTGGAATTTTTCACTATTAGCTCAAGCACTTATTGATTAACTTCTAGAAAAGCCATTTGACTTTTCTGTCCCGTGAAAATTAAACGAAACAGTGTTCCACAGTAAGGATTGCGTGTTAAATGTTCAAATGTTATGATAATGTATAGTAGAATTTGTTACTCTACAATAATAAATTGTCAAATATCATTTAAATTTTCTAAAAGACAGTGTCTAAGGCCAACCCCAGTCTAGTCTACGTGCATTAAGTTGACTACTCTCCTCTTCCTTTTCTATAACACATTGTCAAGCACACAAAAGATTCTCATACAATAAAGGTTATTTTAAACAACATATCCAAGGTGCTTAGGCTAATTCAGGCAGTCAAGTAGCTTTGGGAGTCAAGGTGGGAGGACTCTATGATTTCATTTGTATTACCAGGCATGTGAGGCAGGCAATGTGATACAAATTTTGGCAAAAGATAACCACAAAGCTTCAAACCAGAGTGGGCCCTGGCTGTTATGCTGATGGCCTTTCTGACTGAGTATTTACAGCAAGTTGCCAAAAGGATTAGTTTTAAAAAAAAAAGGACCAATTCCCCCCACATAAAACACACACACACACATATACACACACGCACGCACACAAGCATGCACGCACACAAGCACACACACACGCACACACTTGCCCTGTTTCTTTAACTTAACCTTCTCCCTTTTCTGTCCCCTTCTCAATCCCTGTGGGATGGGGGAACATCTTTTCTCCCCACTATAAAACTACAAAAACCGACCAAGTAACCTCTGGAAGGAAAGATATAAACTCACATCTAAATTCAACCTCAATTTTCCAGGACTGCAGAGATATTAAACATAAGAGAAAGCAACATACAGAGAGTTGGCATCTGTTCCTCTGATTACTTTTCCAGTATTTTTGAATCAAGGAATCAGAGATCTGGAGTGAGTCTTTGTGGAAGGGAAACTGCTTTCAAGAGAAAAATTGAAAGAAATGTGTCTTTTTTTACAGCAAGTAATGCAGATTTGGAGACTTCCAAAAAAGAAGACAGTCCCTTTACAATCTCAAGCAGAACACAGTGCGGAGACAAAATTTTTCCATTTAGTTTGGCAGAAGCACAGGTCTCACTGCCAGACATGCCTGCCACCTTGCGGGAACTCCGAACAAATAAATTGGTACTCTGGTGATCTAAAGTCTTTTTCCAACAAAATACCACATGAGGCACCAATTTTGGGGAAAATTCTATCCCCTCACTTCATTCTCTGCTTTCCCTGACTTATGCAACTATATGCTTATTTGCCTGCTTCTTTCAATGTATTAAATATCATGTGCAAAAGTCTGTTACAGAGGAAAAGAAACTTAAAAGAACATAACAATTAATACAATATATGAACAGATTCTCACCTGAATAAACTAAGTAGGAAAAAACAATTGGGGAAAATGAACTGGAAAAAAAAAGGAACTATTATAATTTTTTATTTCAATGGTTTTATTTGAATACAAGAAAAAAGTCTTCCATTATATACTTAATTATCCCTAACAGTTTCTAGAGTGATTGTACATTCATGGAATCTACACAGATCAGCATTAATCACCCAATTTTAACCACTACATTTTTTAATAACCACTTCCATTAAATGGTTCAGCAGAGGCACAGTCAGGTATCAAGCCCCATATCACCTTTAAGTTCTACAGAGCCCAGATCTTACTTTAATAAGATGCGCACCAAATCTTAAAAAGAGAGAAAACAATTTAACAAAGGAAAATCTGACTAATGCATGGCAATCTGATTAATGCAAAAGAAGTATTTCATAGGAAGAGAAAGGTGACATAAAATAATAAAAACACTAAGGGTTTGAATGAATTTACAAAGAATTAAGTAGATTGCAAAAAACCTCAGTGCTTTAAAAATAAAATAGCATCAACATACCACAGAATTATGGAAATATAGTAAAAATTCAAACAATTTAACATCAAACAACAATAAAAATGCCAACTAACCAGAGGATTGAACAAGGGGTGGGAGAGACGACTGTTAACCCAACAGCTGGTAAAGTCAGAATGAAGAGAATGTGGCTAAATGTAGAATCAAAGCCTGGAACTTGCAGTATGGGCTGAAGGCAGATTAAGACTGGAGTCTGGGAGCAAGGGGAGAGGTTGAGGGCAAGGACAAGGCTACTGCTGCATTATTTTTTCCTTCACCTTCTTTCCCATCTACGTGATTCATATGCTACTCAAATGACCGACATGGCAGCCACCAACACTGAAACAGCCTATAACCACCACGGTCACCACCCCCTCTTCTTACTAGCTTAACTACTGATACAAATTATCCAATAAGTAACTGCCTAATCTTATGAGAGAAATCATATTAGGAAATATACATGTGAAGGATGTAAAAGAATAATTATGTTCTTAATGATTAAATACATTCAAGTGGTATAGATAAGTTTTGTTGAAAAAGATAAGCAACTAATGCATGCTGTAGTGAAATAATGGAGCATGGCAGCATGAGGTAGCATCTTATTGTCCCCAGCCTGACTCAATTTTGAGTGAGTGGCATTAGGGATCTGAATCAGGTGAGTTGCCAAGGACTGAGTGCCAACACCTGACACTTAAGTATTTTACTCAAAGTTGAGTTTAAGTGGGTACAGTTCCCTGCCACCTCTTTATTTCCACCTCTTTTATTGCTGTTTTTAATCTCCTTCTCCCAAATCACTACATATGAGTGAAGGAAGGGGAGGGACCTCCAATCTTTCACTAAGACTACAATGCACAACAACAGTCAGCCATTACAAGGCATGATGAAGTCACACCTAATCACCCTCAAAACATAACATGCCATTGTCTGCCAAGTCACAAGAACACTCTCAAATCTAGCTCAAGTGTGGTACCTCTAACAGTTTCTTGACTGACTATACATTCACAGAATCCACACTCATCACCATTTTAGTTATCTAAAGTGCTCTGAATTTTTTATTAGCCACTTCACAAAGTCATTCAGCACAGGCAGCTAATAAGAACCATGTCCCCCACCACCTATAAGTTTTACAGAGCCCTTGATCTCCACCAACACAACCACTGGAGAAGCCAAAGAATGAAGGCTGATGAGAGCCCCTTTCTTTCTATAAGCTGCGTTTCCATGGATTGTTTCCTGGTCCCTAGTGTAATGGGGAATAATTAAAGGGTTCAAAAATGAAAATTGGAAATTGTTGTTCTCATCCCACTAACTAGCCAGGGTGACCTTGCACTGGTCTAGTCATTTATGGTTTTGACCTTCACTTTCACATTCATGAAGTACGGAGTTCATGAACAGGCAGGGAAATAAAAGGCCTTCCACTTTACTTCATGTACTCCTATACAGAGCAGATCAAGTATTTGTGTTTTTTGGGGGGGAAAGGGGGGTGTCACAAAGTCCGATAGGAAAAAACCTAAAAGATTAACCTCAAATAAAAGACCTCAACTCTTCAAGATATAATGATCTGAAAGATCATCCAGGAGATCTACACTCCATAAACACAGTCTCTACCTACAGTAGCCACTGCTAAGAGCTCTACACCTGTAGGAAATAGCCAAGATCCCAAAGTCCAACAGTGCAGCCCAGGTTTTGAGTTTAGAGAGCATGGAAAATTGAGGCAGGTGTGAACAAGGGGGTCTCTTTCTGCAAGGAACAAAGTTCACTGAATGAGCTCTCTTCTTGCTAGACAGCTTGTGGGTTTTCATTCACAGTTCTCAGAGGCATGTAACCTTTCCAGCTTTTTTATTGTCACACTGTCATCTTGTGCTTTTATAACTCTTATTTCAGAGTCCACACAAAGCCCTCAAATTGATGTCTTCAGGGGGAAATCTAGCACTTAATCTAACACAATAATGGATTCACACACCATCCAAAAATTCATCATGGAAACACATCTTTCTTGAGTTTCTCTCTAGTCCCATTCAGACAGTTCTCCCCTATCACTTTAACCTTGGTGAGCCACTACAAGTTCAGATGATCACTATGTCTGTGTAGTAAGCCAAGAAAGGACTAAATGATATTACCAGAATACTTTTACTATAGAGACTCTTTGGAGTTTATTTAACTCCTACAAACTTTTATTACTTCTGGAATTAATCAAAGGACTGGAATTTCAGTTGACCTTGAGTAGGTGGTTTAATACAGGAATGCACAGTTTCCTTCATAACTACATCAGATACCCTTCCTTTTTTGAAGGAGTTTTCAAGATTGAACAGGGATGATAGTCCACAGTTAATACAAGCAATTTTACTAAGAGGTGGAGGATGAAAACAATAAAGAAACAACAAACTCCCACTTCCAGGCCACTTCATCACCTCCTCCTCCTCCCTTTTGCCTTCTCTTCCTTCTCCACTATCTACAAGACAGCATAAAGCATTGCTTCTTTCACTCACCACAAAATAGACACTTGCTATGTTTCAAGCACTAAGTGCTATAGGTTTACAAAGGACACTGACCCATTCTTGGTTTAAAAAAAAAAAAAAAGACATTTAGATACTCCCAAAACAAAGTAACAGACCATGGAAGCCACAGGAAAAATGTAAAAAAAATTTTAAAAAGAAGAAATACTCTCAATTCAATGATTAATTGTATTAAACTAAACTGAATTCCTAAACAGAATCATGACAAAGCAGTTTGCCGTGTATTTGTCACTGTATCTGTTGATATGGAGAAAACTGTAGATTAAATTCTCTCGCTAATGCCCACGACATAGACAAAATTAGTTTCAGTATCAACACAAATATAATTTTGTCTTGGTAGTAAACCTTATGTGTTGTTTTATATTCACTTTGTACAAAAAGATGTCTTGTGAAAGAAAAGTACTTCCCATTAAGGAAATCAGTGAGGAAAACTGCTGGCAGGAAAAATTAGATGAAGCCATAGGTGAGGATGGTGAACAAAAGACACATCATTAGTTACTGTATACCTGGCATGGGCAGATCATAAATTTGAGCAACTTACCAATCAAACAAAAAACTACAATTCATAGTGCATATGACTCATTCTTATAAAACTGAAGCCTAGAATTTTCTCCATGGATCTTCCAACACTTGTGTTCAACTATTTCCTTTTGAAATTAAATTTTTTTAATATCCATTTTCATTTAAGCACCTTGTTTCCACAACTTGTTGAGGTGTGTTTCCTAAACAACAAATTATAATGTATCTGTACTTTCTGTTTAAAACAAAATATATGTATTCAATATACTACACTGTGCAAAGAGCATCAAGGAGCCAGGCAGTGTCTCATGACAGATATCAATGGAAACACAAGGTAGTCACTGTTTTAAGACTTCACAAAAAGACAAGTGATTTGACTTGATATTCTCTTGCACAGAAAAATCTATAGCTGTGTTTTTTCTTGACAACATTGTAGAATATGCACTCAAGTTACAATGTATATTTGGGTAACATATGATGAACTACTAAACACAAAATTTTTTCTGAGACCTTTGCAGTTGAAAATGAAAACAATAATGGGTCCAGTACACCGGGCCCCTTAGCAGTAGCAGAAGCAGCCACTATTTATCATTTATCAAGCACCTAATATAAGCCAAGTTTTAGTCTACATACTTCCCATATATTGCTTCTTGTCTTTGTGATAATTTAAGAATGTTAACACTGATTACACTTCACAGATAATCAGAAAATGAAGGTTATCATATCTGTCTTTTAATCTATAAATTCTCAAACATATATAAATTCAAGTATACTTCAAAAGACACGAATATATTCTACTCCAAAAGTGAACAGAGTTATCAAGGTTTTCCACATTTCCTTAAACTATCCCTTTTTACCTAGTTTCC
>PVHY01027799.1:0-15876 GCA_004024945.1 Uropsilus gracilis | reverse complement strand
TCCCTCTCTGGAGAGGCGCGAGCCTCACTCCGCTGCCCCCCAGCCCTAAGGGGTTAGAGTGTCTGCCCGAAGGAGGTTCTAGGTGGACATGGGGCCCGGTGACCTGAAGGCGGAAGGGAAGCGCAGAGGGCCTGGGCCCAGCCTGGCTCGTGGGCAATGTGCTGCGTGGACGGGAGGAGGGCTGCGGAGAAGAGGGAAGTTCCGGCTTGTTCCCGGATGGGCAGCGTGGTGCCGAGGCCAAGAAGGAGCCGGCAAGCACGTTGTCCGCGATTTCCAGAGGCTGGTGGGAAGAGCTGTGTCAGATTCCGTGCCTTGAAACCTGTGTGAGGGCATGTGCATGTGCGGGTGTGGCTGCGGGCGTGGACATGGGCTGGACGCGTGCTCTCAGGGCAAACGAACGTTGGGAGCTGCAGCGGCGGGCAAGTAGCCCTGCTGGGCACCCTGGCTTCAGGCCTCGGATGTGGCCTCCCTCCCTCCTGGCTGAAAGGCAGGGGCCCTCTTGTGGGGTTGGGGGGCATAATAGAAGGTAACCCGCTGAACCAAACCTCACAAATAGGAGGAAGGCAAGGCTTGCCCTTCAAAGCAAATCCTAGATTATCAGGAAGGCTGCTCAACTACCAGTTTAGATCAAGAACAAAGGCATCCTGCAGAGTCTGAGCACCATCTCTCCTGAATAGGTTCCATCTATCCTGGGTAGGTTGACACCTCTAGACAGATAAGCTCCAGACCTTAAGAAAAAAGACTGTTTGTGACTGCTGGAATGTGTTGCCTGAGTTGCCTGAACGCTGTGTGAAAAATCAGTCGTGGCCAGCGAGCGGATCAAGAGAAAAGCCGTTGTGTCCTCCTGCCCAAGAGATGGTCTTGATCCACTTGATTGCAATCCTCACCCCTTCCCTCAGGCACAGCTCCCCACCATGGCTGTACCCTCTCTTATTGGAGTTGTGCACAGGCTCTCGGAGCAGAGCTTTGCGGTGAGTGCGGAGGCCCTGCCGAGCTGGGCAGAGGATTTGCTGTGTAAATCTAGCCGCCCTGAGGACTGACCGGGCAGGAGCCGGCCACAGTGGTGGTGGTCTTCACCTGCGTCCCAGCAACCTCCCTGCAGGGGGCGCTCACCAACAGTCATCGGACCAAGCGCTAAGCTCGGCTCCCTGAGCGAGATATCAGCCAGGACCTGCAAGCACCACTGGCATCATGGCACTTGAACTGAGGTGTGAACTGGAAGAGGATTGGAACAGGAACTTACTTACACTGGAAAGTGGCGGTGCAAAGAGCCCGAGAGGCAAGGCCCACCAGCTGGCACCCCAGCAGACAGTCTCCCAGAGAGGTCAAGCAGCCAGGGTGGGAACCGATGGAGGGTGGAGAGGAGCGGGCATTGTGTGGAGATTCCGGGTGCCTCCAGGCTAGGCTAGCACCCGGTGTCAAGCAATCTCCACCCTGGGGAGTTCTGCGCTTCCACAGCATGTTTCCACTGAGAGAAATACGGACCCGGCACAGAGCAGGTGCAGTTCCCTCAGCACAACTTTTATTGATCTAGGGAACCCATTGGCAAAACCAAAGTCTAGCCCCCAACACCCCCCGCAAGACCTCTTCCACGCCTCCTTTGACTCCCCACGCTTCCTTTGCCAAGTCTCCCCTCTCCCCATCCCCATGGCCCTTCTGGCCTTCAAGACCAGCCTGTAAAGGAGAGCCTCCTTCAAGTGCCCCTGGTCACCTAGGCCCCCCCACCCCCGATGGCCCCGCACTCCCAAAGCCCCAGCACTCATCCTGCTCTGCTCAAGGTCTCTGTTGCTGGGAGCTGGGATGGGCCCAGTGCTCTTGCCCTGCTTGGCGAGACGCCTTGTGGACATGACTCATGAATCCTCATGTGTGTGGACATGTCCCAGGAAGCCCAAAGGCTTCAACTGGGCAGACGTGGTGGTGATTTGGAGTGGGCCAGGGCCTCGATTCTAGCCCAAGGTCCTGCCTGCGCCGTCTGGTTCTGGTGGCGTTCGGTGGAGCCAGAGCCAGAGCCAGAACCAGGTGGACCGAGTGCGGTTGCAAAGCCGCCCTGGAGGGTGGGGAGCAGTGCATCTCCAAGTGCCAGCTCTGCCCTCAGGGAAAGTACCTTCCAGGGTGGGCGAGCTCTACACCTCCCTGGTGCCACCAGGAAGGGCTGGAGGAGCTCTCGGTGGCTTCAGGGTGCCTGTGTCCTGAGACAGGCAATCCATCGGCAGCTGGTTTGCTTGGTAGCTGACTCTCGGCCTCAAGCTCTCCTGTCAGGCCACAGAGCTGAGGTGGCTCCGCGCCTTTGGCCTGGAGGTGGCCGTCAGCAGGAAGCCCTGAGCATGCGCATCCAGGCTGGCAGGCTGTCATAGAGGGACTCCCTCTCTCGCCCGGCCTGCCCCAAGACCTTGCTCATGTCCACAGGCGCCTTCTGCCCCGCCTCAGCCCTGCCAACCTGGCGATGCTTCACCACGAGGGCAGCCAGGATTGGGGCCGGCCCCTTGTCGCGGCCGCTGCCAAGTTGGCTCCGCACGCAGCGGATGAGTCTCCACAGGACACCGAGGACCACTGGGCTCGCTGCTGTCTTACACCAGAGGCTCTCGCGCCGGAGGCAGAGCCGTGAGATGGCCATCAGGCGCCCAGCCTGTCGTCTCCTGGCCCACCTCATCCACCATCAGGTCAGAGAGCGGACCGGCACAGCGAGGCTGCCACTTCATGGCTCCACAGCCGGCCAGCCGGCCTCTGCCTGGTCACCATGGAGACACCGGTCCCAAGGCCCCCAGGCATTCCACCTAGAATCCTGCCGGCCACTGGCAGCCCCCCTGGCTCACTTCCTGGTTGCTTGGGGCTGGTGGAGTGGGAGCGGTGGGCCGTAACCAGGAAGCGATTCCCACCAATCAGGTCGCACTTGACCCTTAAAGGCATCCCCGACCTCCTCCCCCTCCGGGGCCTGCGAGCAAGATGCAGTCCAAGAGAAGGGAGTGGGGATTGAGGGGAGTCCCTTGACACGCCCTTCACCCGGACAAGCCCTGGCCCATCTCGGTGACCGTTTGGCAACTGCGGAGGAGGAACGAAGCCACCCTCACCAACACCGGCAAGTGGAAAAGGAGCCAATCGGCAGCCAGCTGGCCTTGACCGCCATCCCATAAGGCCCACGGTGTGTGAGGTCATCATCGGTTGAATTCCTCCCAAGTCACACCTCGCAATAGACACAATACTGATACTCCCACAGCCACCTCCGGGCACTCATTCACTGGAAATACGTCAAGGGGAACATACAAATGTTGACCTTGGAGTGCAGAAATGTCAGTGACAGAGCAGTTCAGCAGCAACGTGTGCCATTTGTAGACAGGTACACAGGCCCACAGGCCCGCAGGCACGCACGCGCGTGCACACATGAACTTCACACCCAGGTTGGTGTGATACATAGATCATTCTGTCTGCTCTCTCTCCACACATAGACATGTGTGTAATCTCCATCCAAAAAGGGAAACCCACCTGGATCTTGCTCTTTTCCTTTGTGAACAACCAATCTGTGCCATCCTAGCATCTTCGAGGGAAGCTTCCTGGATGCTAGACTTTGGGAGGGCGCCTGACTGTTTTCTGTTGGACAGTTTTCCATCTTCCTTGACATTTTCCATGGGTGCGGCATGCCGTAGGAACTGCCGTGAGCGCCTGGGCTTCCTACGGACGCTGGCCTGGCTGGCCCTGGAGTGTCCATGATGTCCACATGCCTGTGATGGGGGCGCCTAGCAACGTGGGTGGGGCTGCAGCACAGTGACCAGGGCAACAGGGCTTCCCTTATGATGCCACAGTGCCCTTGAGGCTGCCTGGGCCCTGGGAGCAAGCACCTTCTCTCCAGAGGCGCGAGCCTAACTCGGTTCCCCCCCAGCCCTAAGGTGTTAGAGTGCTTGCCCAAAGGAGGGCTAGGTGGACATGCGGACTGGTGATCTGAAGGCGGAAGGGAAGCGCAGAGGGTCTGGGCCCAGTCTGGCTTGTTGGCAATGTGCAGTGATGGGAGGAGGGCTGCGGAGAAGAGAGAAGGTCTGGCTTGGTCCCGGATGGGCAGCGTCGTGCCCAAGCCAAGAAGGAGCCGGCAAGCACGCTGTCTGGGATTTCCAGGGGCTTGTCGGAAGAGCTGGACCAGATTCGGGGCCTTGAAGCCTGTGTGGGCACATGCGTGGGCGTGGGCGTGTGTGTGGGTTTGTGCTCTCAGGCCAAGCCCACATGGGGTGGGGGGCGGCAGCGGTGGCCAAGGGGCCCTGCTGGACACCCTGGCCTCAGGCCTTGGAGTTGGCCTCCCTCCTGACTGGCTGACCAGCAGGGGCCCTCTCCTGGGGGGGCATAAGAGTAGGTTACCTGCTGAACCAATCCTCACCAATAGGTGGAAGGCAAGGCTTGCCCATCAAAGCAAAGCCTAGATATCACGAAGGCCGGTCAACTATCAGTTTAGATCAAGAACAAAGGCATCCTGCAGCGAGTCTGAGCACCATCTCTCCTGAATAGGCCCCATCTATCCTGGGTAGGTTGACACCTCTAGACAGATAAGCTCCAGACCTTAAGAGAAAAGACTGTTTGTAATTGCTGCAATGTTTTGCCTGAGTTGCCTGAAAGCTTTGTGAAAAATCAACTCGTGGCCAGCGAGCGCATCAAGAGAAAAGCCGCTGTGCCCTCCTGCCCAAGAGATGGTCTTGATCTCAACTTGATTGCAATCCTCACCCCTTCCCTCAGGCACAGCTCCCCACCGCAGCTGGACCACGGCACCCTCTCTTATTGGAGTTGTGCACGGGCTCTCGAAGCAGAGCTTTGCGGTGATTGCCGAGGCCCTGGCGAGCTGGGCATTGGATTTGCTGAGGAAAACTAGCCGCCCTGAGGACGGACAGGGAAAGTGCCGGCCGCAGAGGCTGTGGTCTTCTGCGTCCCAGCAACCGCCCTGCAGGGGGCGCTCCCCAATAGCCATCGGACCAGCCCCCAGTCTCGGTTCCCTGAGCCAGATGTCATCCAGGCTCTGCAAGCGCCACTCGCATCTTGGCACGTGAACTGAGGGGTGAACTGGAAGAGGATTGGAACTGGAACTTACACTGGAAAGTGGTGGGGCAAAGAGCCCGAGAGGCAACGCCCGCCAGCTGGCACCCTGGCAGAGAGGTTCCCAGAGAGGTCAACCAGCCAGGGTGGGACCTGATGGAGGCTGGAGAGGAGCAGGCATTTTGTGGAGATTCGGGGTGCCTCCGGGCTAGGCTAGCACCCGGTGTCAAGGCATCGCGGCCCCGGGGAGCACTGCGCTTCCATATCATGTTTCCACTGAGAGAACTACAGAGCCGGCACAGAGCAGAGGCAGTTTCCTCAGCACATCTTTTATTGATCTAGGGAACCCATTGGCACAACCCAAGTCTAGTCCCCGAAACCGCCCCCCGAGACCTCTTCCACCCCTCCTCTGACACCCCACCCTTCCTTTGCCAAGCCTCCCCTCTCCCCATCCCCAGGGCCCCTCTGGCCTTCAAGACCATCCTGTAAAGGAGAGCCTCCTTCAAGTGCCCCTGGCCACCTGCGCCCTCCCGCACATGATGCCCCCACACTCCCAAAGCCCCAGCGCCCTTCCTGCTCTGCTCAAGGTCTCTACCACTGGGAGCTGGGATGGGCCCAGCTCTCTTGCACAGCTGGGTGAGACACCTTGTGGACAAGGCCTGGGAATCCCCAGGTTTGTGGACATGTCCCAGGAAACCCCAAGGCTTCGATGTAAATCTTAGCCCTCTATCCAATGACATATCACTTATCAGCACACGTCAAGACCTAAGGGCATTTGAGAATGCCTGGTAGCTAAATCTTACATATTATGGAGTTCCTTCAAGGTGAATTTTCATGAATAACCATGTGTTTCACAGAGAAGTATTGTTTTCACTGAAATCAATATTTATCAACAATTTTTTAAAATTCATAATACAAAATATCAGCACCTAGCACTTTCTTTTACCATACTCAGCTGTCAAACCTCAATAGTATACATGGAAATATCTTTGTGGTAAATGATATTATAGAATCATTTTCACCATTGAGTGCATTGTAGAACTTTGTTGCAAGCAGGTTTTACCTACAACTCAGCACTAACCAATGCCTAATATGCCTAATATTATAATTCAGTCCTTTCTAAGAAGTGTTATTATTCAGAATACAAAAGGTCTAGATCAAGGACTTACATGGAAATCTTAGCTTTGTAGCAAAAGACATTTTGGAATATTAATTCCAATACACCAGTGAGTGCATTATGAAACTTTTTCATTGTAAGTGGTTTTCACCTGAAATCCATAATGATGCAGTGAAGAACTAAGGTTTTGCAACTAAGAGTTGACACTAAGTCGGTGTTTTACAAAGAAGTATTACAAATCAGAATAGAAAAGGTCTGGAACTAAGTTCTACCATACTCAGCTCACAAAACTCTATAATTTATGTGAAAATCTTATCTTTGCAGAAACAGACTTTTTGGAATCATTATTCACCAGGGAGTGCATTTTGAAACTTTTTTTATTGTGAACGGGTTTTCCTTGGGATCACATCTCATCAGCACACTTTAAGGTCGAAAGTGTGAAGTGTTGGCAATGAAATCAGTGTTTTTCAAAGAGGTATTACAATTCACAATACTGAAGTTCTTGGGTCATGCTCAGTTTCAAAGGTTACCAGTTTGCACAGAAATCTTAGTTTTGTAGCAAATGACATTATAGTTTCACTATTGCACAATGAGCACATTTTGAAACTTTTCCATTGGAAGCAGGTTTACCTTGGGATCACATCTCAGGACACATCAGTGTGGAAATTGTGAAGTGTTTCCACAGAATTCGATGTTTTTCAAAGAAGAGTTACAATACAGAATATGAAAGGACTGCACCTACTACTGCACAATACACAGCTTTCAAAGACCAGTTGTTTTCACAGAAATCATAGCTTTGTAGCAAATGTGTTTGCACCACAAAACAATGTTTTACAAAGAAGTGTTACAACTCAGAATACAGAAGGTCTGCACTTATGACTTATATGTGCCACAATCAGCTAACAAAATGCAACGGTTAACACAGAAAATCTTAGCTTTGTAGCAAATGACATTATAGGGTCATTATGAAGCAGTGAGAGCATGTTCACAATTGTTGGATCAAAATAGGTTTTCTCTGGGTACACATCTCAGCACAATTCAGCAGTTAAATTGTGAAGAGTATGCACTGAAATCAACGGTTCTCAAAGTTACATTCAGAAAACAAAAGGTTTGCAGCTAAAACCTACTTGTACCTTACTCAGCACTCAAAACTCATAGTATACACAGATGTTAGATTTGTCGCTAATGACATTGTAAGATCATGAACTAAAGAGGATATGTTGAATCTTTTTGGTTTAACATGCATTTTCACTGGGATCACATCTCAGTACACTTCAATGACGAAATTGTATATTTTCACTGAAAACAATTGTTTTAAAAGAAGTATTACAATTCAGAAAACAAAGGGACTACAGCTAAAACTTAGTTGTGCCATACTCAGCTCTCAAAACGCACTACGTACATAGAGATCAGTATCTAAATTGTGAAGTGTTTGCACTGAAAACAATGGTTTTAAAAGAATTGTTTTAATGCAGAAACAAAGGGGCTTCAGCTAAAGCTTAATTGTGCTATATTCAGCTCCTAAAACTTAATACTCTAAATAGAGATCTAAGGTTTTTAGCAAATAACATAGTAGAATCATTATAAACCAACAAAAGTATGAGACTTGTTGCTTGAACAAGGGGTTTCACTGGGATCACATCTCAGTACACTTCAGTGCCGACAATGTAAAAAGTTTTCATAGAAAACAATGGTTTTCAAAGTGCTACAATTCAGAAAACATAGCAGCTAAAACTTACCTGTGCCGCCTCAGTCCTCAAAACTCAATGCTAAACACAGAGATCTTAGCTTTATAGCAAATACCATTGTAGAATGATGAAGCAATGAGAGCATGTTGACACTTGTTTGTTCAAAGTGGGTTTTCACTGGTTCACACCTCAGCACAATGGAATGCTTAAACTGTGAAGAGTTTGCACTGAAATCAATGATTTTCAAGGAAGTTTTATAACTCAGAAAACAAAAGGTCTATACCTAAGACATACTTATTCTTTTCTCAGCTCTCAAAACTCAATGCTATATATGAAGATCTTAACTTTGTAGCAAATGGCATTGTAGAACAATATAAACCATATAAACAATATAATATGAACTAATGAGCATGTTGAGCATTGAATATTACTGGTTTAACATAGGTTTTCCTTGGGATAATATCACAGCACACTTACATGTTTAAATTGTGAAGTATTTGCACTGAAATAACTTTTTCAAAGAATAATTTCAATTCTGAAAATAAAAGGTCTCTACCTAAGATTTACTTCTGTTATACTCAGCTCTCAGAATAAATACTATTCCTAGAGAGCTTGGCTTTTTAGCAAATGACATTGAAGAATCATGAACCAATGATTTATATATTAGAACTCATTGGCGTAGTGTGGGATTTTGCTTTTATCACATCACAGCACACTTCAATACCTAAATCATGAAGCCTTAACACTGAAATCAATGTTTTACTAAAAGTTCTGTACCTAAAAGTTCTGTACCTTTGCTATCCTCAGCTCTCAAACTTATTATTATACCTAAAGATCTTAGCTTTGTATCAGAAGACATTCATTATGTTGCTTTATTATGAAGCATGTTGACACTTCAGCACTGGGTTCACATTCAGCACAATTCAATGCCTAACTTGTGAAGAGTTTGCACTGACATCAATATTTTTCAAGATGTGTTACAATTCAGAAATCCAAATGTCTGCACCTCATACTTACCTGGCCATACTCAGCTCTGAAAACAATACTATACACAGAGATCTTAGCTTTGTATCGAGTGGTATTGTAGAATCATTATGAGCATATATTGAAACTTCTTGGTTAAAAGTGTGTTTTTGCTGGAAACACACTTTAGTATACTTCAAAGCCTAAATTTTGAGGGTTTGCATTGAAAACAATGGTTTTCAAAGAAGTGTTACCATTTAGAACACAAAAGTTATGCACCCAGAAATTAGCTGTGCCATACTCAGCTTTCAAAACTCAGTACAATACACAGAGATCTAAGCTTTGTAGCAAATTACACTGTAGAACAATCATGAACTATTGAACTTGTTGGTTGAACTTGCTTTTTTTGGTTGAGATCACTTCTCAGAACA
Organism: Uropsilus gracilis; assembly: GCA_004024945.1. NCBI lineage: Eukaryota > Metazoa > Chordata > Mammalia > Eulipotyphla > Talpidae > Uropsilus > Uropsilus gracilis. The sequence continues at coordinate 6,670 of PVHY01027799.1, read as the reverse complement.
ACTTGATGCCCTAAAATATGAAGAGATTGCTTTGAAAACAATGGTTTTCAGAGAAGTGTTACAATTCAGAAAACTAAAACTAAATTTCTGCAACTAATACGTACTTGTGCCATATCCACCTCTTAAACCTTAATATTATACCTAGATAGCTTAGCTTTGTAGCAAATGACATCATAGAATCATTATGAAACAATGAGAGCATGTTGACCCATGTTAATACAAGTGGGTGTTCACTGGGTTCACATCTCAGCACAATTCAGTGTCTAAATTGTGAAGAGTTTGCAATGAAATCAATGGTTTTCAAAGAAGTGTTACATTCTAACAAAAGGTCTACACCCAGACTTATTTGTGCCATACTCAGCTCTCACAATTCAATACTATATGCAGAGATCTTAGCTTTGTAGCAAATGACATTGTAGAATCATGAACCGAAGAGGGTATGTTGAATCTTGTTGGTTTTACATGGATTTTCACTGGGATCCATCCCAATATGCTTCAATGCTAAAATAGTAGAGTTTGCATTGAAAGGTTTTCAAAGAAGTGTTGCAATTCAGAAAACAAAAACTGTAGCTAGAACTTAATTGTGCCATGCTTAGCAGTCAAACTCAGCACTATACATAGAGATCGTAGCTTTGTAGCAAATGTATTGTAATTAGGAACTAATGAGCACATGTTGAAACTTATTGGTTGAATGTATGTTTCCAGTGATATTTCACACAGTACACTTCAATGCCTAACGTGAAGAGTTTGCACCAAAAACAGTGGTTTTATAAGAAGTGTTACAATTCAGAAAACAAATGGTCTGCAGCTAAAATTTACCTGTATCATACTCAGTCTCAAACTCAATACTATAAACAGAGATCTAAGCTTTGTAGCAAATGATAGCCTGGCCAATCCCACAGTCCCAAGCTCTGGCACTTGTAGCACAGTCCTGGTACAGACAAAGGAACACTACACAAGATTGTCAATATACCCCTGCCCAAAAAGGTTTATATGACTAGCCCTAGATCCACTGCTAAAAAAAGCCCTCTCACCAGAGTACTGAAACAAAGTTTAGACCCATCAGCCTAAAAGAAGAAACATAACAAGAAAATAATACAGACTGTACTATAGAAACCATACCCACTCATGCCCACTGACAGGAAAGGAACTTGTCCGGCTAAACAGCCATCAGAAGCCAGAAATAATCACTGCAGCACAGGCACAGACAGATTTCTCCACAACCTGGTAGGCTTCAACCAATACTAGAGCAGTAGTCACTCAATACGTAGAGCAGACCTAAAGGTAAAATAGAGGAAAAAATACTTACGCAAACTGTACGGGAAACAATTCATCACAAAAATAAATCTCAAGAAACCGACAATGATGACATGGAAGAAATGTCCTATATGTCAGACAAACAATTCAGACTCAACATGATAGAAGTACTCAAAGAGACAAGGGAAGATGCACACACACACACACACACACACACACACACCCCAAAAAAAGAAACCAGGAAGTTAGAAGCATTAAATGACCTAGAAAAGAAGAAAAATATTAAAAAGTGCAGCAATAAGAACACTGTAATTGATGATCTGAAGAATGAGAATGAATACTTAATAAGAAACTGAAGGAGATACGGGATATGAGAGTAGCAATAAAGGAGCTCAAAAATGCAGCGGAAAACCACGAGGCAGATTAGAAGAAATAGAATATTTGAGGATATCAATCAGAATACTTGAGGATACAGAAATAGAGGAGAGGAAGAAAGAAAAAGAAACAAAGTAAGAAGACAGAAGAAAAAAATCAGAGCTTTGTCAGATACCTTAAAGGAAATATAAGAGTAATTGGAATGCCAGAAAAAGAGAGAGACGTGGGAACTGATTGGCTTTTTCATGCTATGTTTAAGATCCCAAATATGAAGAAAGAAATGGAAATAAGATACAGTCACCGGCCCAGCACCAGGCCTCCGGGAGGTACCCAGTCCTGCACCACCTTTGCTGCAGACCTGGGCAGCCACCCCCTCTAGCTGAGTTCTGGATGGATAGCGCCCGAACCTTCCCAACCCAGGTGAGATGCCAGTACTCACTGGCCCAGCACAAGGCCTCTGGGAGGGTCCCAGCCCCTCTCTGCCTTCACTGCAGACCCGGCCAGCCACCGCCTTCAGCCAGGTACCTGATGGAACCCGCCCAACCATTCTCCAACCCAGGTGGAGACGCCAGAAGTTACCAGTACAGCAGCAGGTCTCCAGGGTTCCCAGTCCCGAGCTGCCTTTGATGCAGACCTGGGCAGCCACCCCCTCCAGCCCGGTTCCTGATGGAAACTGCCCTATCCTTCCTCCAGCCAGGTGAGACAGCGGAAGTCACCAGCCCAGCACCAGGCCTCCGGGAGGGTCCCAGCCCCACACAGTCTTTGCTGCAGACCCAGGCAGCCATCCCCTCTAGAGAGGTTCCTGACAGAAACCGCCTGATCTTCCCCCACCCAGCTGAGACAGCGGAAGTCACCAGCCCAGCACCAGGCCTCTTGGATGGTCCCAGCTTCTCGCAGTCTTCGCTGTGGACCCAGGCAGCCACCCCCTCCAGTCAGGTTTCTGCCGGAACCCGCCCAATATTCCCCCTACACAGGTGAGACCCTGGAAGTCACTGGCCCAGCACTAGGCCTTAGGGAGGATCCCAGCCCCACGCCAACTTCTCTGCAAACCCGCAACCGCCCCTCTATTGCCTGGTTCCTGACGGAACCAGCCCAACCTTTCCCCCACCCATGTGAGATGCCGGAAGTCACTGACCCATTCCCAGGCCTCAGGGAGGGTCCCAGCCCTGTGCCTCCATTGATCATACCCAGGCAGCCACCCCCTCCAGCCAGATTCCTGACGGAACCCACCCGAACCGTCCTCCACCCAGATCAGACACGATATCACTGGCCCAGCACCAGGCCTCCAGGAGGGTCCCAGCCATGCATTGCTGCAGACCCGGGCAGCCACCCCCTCCAAACAGGTTCCTGATGCAACCTGCCCGACCCTTCCCCCACTCTAGTGAGATGCAGGAAGTCACTGGTACAGCACAAGTACTGCAGGAGTGTCCCAACCCCGCAATGCCTTTGATGCACACCAAGGCAGCCACCTCCTCCAGTCAGGTTCCTGAGGAAACCCGCCCAACCTTTCCTCCACCCAGGTGAGATGCAGAAGTCACTGGTCCAGCACTAGAACTCTGGGAGGTTCCCAGCCACACGCCCTTTTGCTGTGGACACAGGTAGCCACCCCCTCCAGCCAGGTTTCTGAAGGAAACCACCCGACCCTTTCCCAACTGGGTGAGATGCCAGAAGTCACCGGCCCAGCATCAGGCCTCCGGGGTGACCCAGCCCTGGGCCGCCTTTGATGTGGACCTGGGCAGCCACCCCCTCCAGCCAGGTTCCTGACTCAACCCACCCATCATTTCCCCCACCCAGGTGAGACTCTGGAATTCACCAGCCAGCATCAGGCCTCCGGGAGGGTCTCAGCCATGTGCTGCCTTCGCTGCAGACCTGGGCAGCCAACCCCTCCGGAGAGGTTCCTGACAGAAACTGCCACCCCCTCCAACCAGGTTCCGTCACCTGACCTTTCCCTCACCCAGGTGAGATGCTGAAAGTCACCAGCCAAGCGCCAGGCCTATGGGAGGGTCCCAGCCTTGCGCCACCTTCGCTGCAGAGCTCCCACCCCTCTAGCCAGGTTCCTGACAGAACCTTCCCAACCCTTCCTCCATACATGAGATTCCAGAAGTCACCGGCCCAGCAGTAGGCCTCCAGGAGGGTCCCAGTGGGGGCGTTGCCTTTGCTGCAACCTCCCCTTTCCTTCAGCCAGTTCCTGACCGAACCCACTGAGATACTGTCCAATGTGACTTCCAATAAGATACTGTCCAATGTGACTTCCAATAAGATACTGTCCAATGTGACTTCTAATAAGATTCTGTCCAATGTGACTTCCATAATATCCCCAAAAAACAGTTATCTTAACTGCCAACTCTGACCTACCAAGTAGTTCCATACCCAAATAAAAAACAATCTGTAAAGACAATTCAGATGCTTTCAGATAAAAAGGCTTCAATAAAAAAACCTCTTACGATTAATTATGAAAGATATGTTTTAAAAATTATTAAACATCGTTATTAATATAAAACATTATTAAAGCATGTCTATTTTCCATAACATCTGTGGCCATCACAGTAGCCTATTACAATATGTCCCAAAACAATTAGATGACATTAAAATATAAGGTTCTTTTGACAAAGTTAAAAACAGTTAAAAATAGCTACAATTAAAAAATTCTGAGTAAAAACAAAAGTAAGCACAAATTTACATATGACAAATTTAAACAATGTTTATAAAATTGAGACATTTTAACCCAAATCAATTTTATACTATTAAACAGCTAAATATAAATATGCTTGTATCAAAAAAGTTAAAACCTCCACGTTGCTCTTGCAAAAACATTACTAGTCATTAACATTTTCTCAAATGGCAGTTCACATGTCAAAAACATCAGTGAAACTCATTTTACTAAAAATTCATACAAAAGGAAACAAAAGTTAAGCCAGCCCATATGGCAAGGCAAAAGGACCTGTTGCTCAAACTGGTCTGGTCCAGCAGAAAATTGTAGGTTGGCGGAAAGGTTTCTATTTATCTCATTACAGAAAACAAAGGACGATGTCCTCTCCTCCAGTCAAGCCTGTCTAATTCCAGAAATGACAAGAAGACACGCAAACCTCAAACCCCAGGAACATGGGAAACGGTAAAGGGGTTGATTGACCAAGTCTAAAATATTGGAGGGAAAAAAAACAGATTTGAAAGTTTACAAACTGGAGGTACCAATGATATGCCTAATTCAATTTGTACTGTACCTCAAAATATCAGATTCAATAGTTAAAGAAAAATTATTTGTATGTTTCCTTCACCTAGATTTTTAATAAGTCCTACAAAGATAAGAACAAGGACTGCATTCTTTTGGTATAAACATGATGGATGAGAGTAGCAGATCAAATTCAGTTAAAGCATAGTTAATGAAAAAATTAGGGTCTATAGCAAAAATGGACACTTGATCAAGTGTCCCCATCCGCAAGGCCAGCATGGCAAAAGTGAGCTCATCTCACCTAAGTGAGCTCATCTCACCACCAAATACCTCACCATCTAAAAGGATTACAATATCCAATTCCTCAAGGTTCTCATTCCAGCCTCACTAAAAATCTAAACTTTTCATATCCTTGCAACAAATCTACTGGCAAGACATAAGACCACTGATAATTTGTTGGTCAGTCTGCTGTGGAATGCCATTGGCAGTCAGGCACCAAAACTCAATATGCCCAAATTAAGTAGAAGAACCCACTTACAAGTCAATGAAATGGGTCCACCCCCATGCTTATATGTTGAGGACATGTTTGTGTTCCTCCCCAGGGAACAGATGAGGCCTGGTGGATCCCAGAACGGCTTGTACGACAAGAAAACCATGCACTGTTGGCTGCTACTGTTGGCTGTTCCTGATAAACCTGACTCAGATGACAGGAGCCCACCTGCTGAGGACATACCTGCCGGACCCGCCTGTTTTTCATCCGGTGGTCTGGGAAGGAAGAGAGGCGGTAATCTACAACACCAAAACCCATCTTTGGGAACTTTCTGGACTCCCAACAGGCACTGAGAGACGAACAATCATGTATAAATTTACCGGAAAGGGTCATGGGATCCCAGTTTGTTTTACTCATGATAGCAATGCTACAGGAGTGTCAGGGTTTCCAACACCACCTGGGTGGGAGGTAACTTGCATTGTTGTTATTATGTCAAACTTTGGTATCCTTTGACTACACCTATCAATTGCACTGATAAAATGTATAGACTTGATGAATATCATTGCTGCCATAGGCTTTCTGCTGACAGCAGTGCTTCTTTACCTTGGCACTATTTGCCATTCATGATCTCACTATAATTTTTCTGTAGACTTGCTGCGGCTTCACCAGACCATCTTGCAGATGCAATATGCTCCAAAATTGTCCTATGTTATAGATGTGGCAGTTCAAGACATTCTTAAAAGCATTCATGGGCTAGCACATAATTGGTTTACACCACTGAGGGGATTTAAGCCCCTGCTATTCACTGCTGGTGCTTAGGACACTGATTGTGTCCTATTGCTGTGCATTGTTCTTTGGGCTGTGCATGTGCTAGCCACCACGTTGAGCACCATGTCCAGCGAGGTACATTGCCTAAAGCTCCATCACCCCTACCCTTTGTAGACAGTATGACTGATGATGGGTAAGGAAGACATGCATTCGGGGGATTCCCATGTCAGGTAAGAACCCTGAGGCTGAGATGCTCCCCCTAAGACAGGCTGACTCTCAAATAAAATAGAACAGGGGAATATGTGGGGGATGGAAAAAGAAGGTTGCCTGCTGAACAAAGCCTTACACATATGAGGAACTATAAATTCCTGCCCGCAGGTGTAAAGCATAGATATCAGAAAGCCTTGTAAATGTTATCAGTTTACATATCGTAACAGAAAGCAAGCCCCCAGCAAAACTGACATCAAGCAAAAGACTGTTGTAATTGCTGAACTTAGTTACATGAATTGTATAAAAGCTGTATGAAAAATAAACTCGTGGCCAGTGGATCAAGAGAAAAGCTGCTGTGCCCTCCTGCCCAAGATAATCCTCTTGAGCTTCTTGATTGCAAT